>JAPDSC010118341.1:0-33465 GCA_026290005.1 Latrodectus geometricus
TGAAAATTGGTGGTTTCACGGCGCGACCACCACGCGTTAAAGGGTTATTCTACATTGAATTTCTTATCTGCATGTGTTATTGCATATGCGAATAAGAAATATAGCACTTCACTGTACGAAGGAAAGCGGCATTTGTTACTGAGTTTCGTCTCTTTCTTACTTCAAAAATTATATTTCCTCTTTATGTTGCTATATCAAATTTATGTTGCAATACAAAATTAAATTTGATTTTTAATACTTTATGACGTATTAAAAATAACATATAATTTTGCATATTTCAAAATATATCTATTAAAAATGATTAATTATATATATAAAAGAATTGAATGCTATTATTTTTAGAAAAAATATTTCTCATCTAAACTTTTTGTAAGAGCATTTTACAAAACAATCTAGATTCGAAAATTTCTTTCACTGAAGGCATTTATTATCTCATATACATTTTACTATTTAATAAAAGTGGTAAAGTATTTTTGGGCTTGACATTGTTTCTTTGTCTGACCTACATTCTTATTTTTTAATATAATTTATCAAAAAATTCAAATCATAAAAACTTGATTTTTTAGATATTTTACTTTTTTGATGTAATTATATATTTTCTTAAAGATAAATTATTACCACTTAAACATCACTTAAAAAATAAAGATACATCACCAAATATAATTAATAAATTTATTAATTAAATATTCATATTATTTAACGGAAAGGAAATGCAAAATATTCAAAAAAGCATTAAAGACAAAAATTAAATTTTAAAATCGAGAGCTTCATAAAAATATTTTTATTAATAAGTTATTTTGTTTGTTAGAAAAACTACAATTTAAACAATACAAAAAATGAGTAAACATCATTGTTAAACAATGGTAAATGTTTCTGTATTAAATTATTAAAAAACAGTTTTTCTAAATTTATATAACATTTTTTGTTAGTAACATTGCATTCCTTATAAAAAAGGTGTTACTTATCTATGTTACTTAAAGATGTCTCAAAAATCCATTATGTCAAAAGAAAACGAAAGTGGAGAAACTAAACTATAAACATCTTCACAACCTAGAAAATATGTCATATGATTAATTTTATATAAATATATCTATTGTATTGCCTCCACGTTTATGCCTGATTACACTGAATAGTTTTGAAATGTCAAAGTATGTAAGACATTAGTATCATTATTATCTTTTAGAAAAAATATTTTATTTAATTAATATATTACTTGTAGAACTGCATGTTATTGATATATTATTTAATATTTTTTGAAAATATAAAATGTAATAAGCAATTTATGAGCATCTACAATTTTATTAAGTATCAACAATATTTTAAAATGATAAGTGAATAATATTTATCATAATGTATATAGTAAGCTAATATTTCACACAAACTAAAAAGCGATAAATAACATAAATGTAAATAACATAAATAATATTTCTTATTTTATATTCTATAAGAGTTGAAAACAATCTTGTTAAAAGATACATTTTATTTCATATTTTTTAACACTAAACTATTACTAAATAGAATATTTTAGATAACAATTTTAAGGTTTTTTTTTTTTTTTTTTTTTTTTTTTTTTTTTTTTTTTTTTTTGAAACTTTCAGAAAATGAATTCATATAAAAGTGTTTTTAAGTATTAAGTTCATTTTTTTTAAAAATAAACTTATCTTTTAACAGATTAAGCTTTAAAACAATCATGTAAAATATTTAAATGGATTTAAGACAGTGGCAATATATTAACTTTCTCTACGAATACTTTGAGATAAAGAATAAAAGCTTTCTTGGGTAAAAAAAAAATGCTTGGTCTAAAATGCACAAAAGTATAGTATAATAGTATAATTATAGTTTAATAAAATCTCAAATAATATAATTTGTACATTTAAAAAAACTATGCGAAAAAGGCTTATATAGAATTTAAATATTAGTAATAAGCAAATTTTAAAAAAGCAATGTAATATCATAAAATAAAAATTCAAAAATAAAATCGTTCCTATGACAATATCTGAAATCATTACACAAAAAGTATCATAAATTGATTTTCTAAAATAAAATATTTCATAAATTTTGTTTTTAATTTATATTATATCAAGATGAAAAGGAAATTTATTTTTAATTAAAATTTATTTTTAAAACTTATAGAATTCTCACACATAATTTTGAAAATGCTGCATAAATTGAATATATAATATATATTTTACAGTCGATTAGTTATACGCATTTAATCTACAATTAAAGCAATTTGTTCATCTTAATAAAAATATTCAATAACTTTATTACTAATTTAAATATAATAATAAATTCCTTTATATTTTCTGACAAATTTAAGCTCAAAGCTTAGACTTAGGATAATATTTTAATATTGTTCTTAATTTCAAATAACTACTTAAAATTAGTATTAGTATGAATAATTTTAGTTATACTTAAAATTAGAAACCTCGTAGTTGAATTTACACAATTTTAATTTAGCAAAAGCATGAAATTTAAATATGCAAAATAGACGTAATTTTTTAATACTTTTAAGCTCTTATTTTTTATATTTTCAAATACATTTATATATTTAAGAGGAATTATATGTTGTCAGTGGTCAACGGAATGCAAGGTATGATAAACTCCCATTACATTTGCGGTTTCTATACTGATTTTAAAATTTAATCCATATTAACCTAAATAATATATAAACTAATATTTTCAGTTTGAAATTTTCATACGATAAAATAAGCTAATTGGATAATTGAAATTACCTAATTAGTTTACAAATATTATTAAAATAAAACGTAATTTTCTGCTAAATTTTCAAACGTATAATTTATTCATAAAAGACATTTATAATGTTTCATTGAATGAACCTTTGATTAAAGGATATTTAAGATGATATTCATTAATAAAATATTAATAATCATATTGAAATAAATAAGTCATATATTTTGTAATATGCTTCAAGCTTTTCTTTAGATCATTTCAGAAATAAAGTAGTTTACTTAAATAGAGTAATTACATTTCGAGCATTTCGAATACATTTTTCAAAATTAAAATGATTTTCTATACATGATAACTGTCAGATTTGCTTACTTGTTTATTGTTTCAAATAATCATTCTGAACATTTTTAAGTAATCTTTTAGTTGAATTATAAGATATTGAAAAATGAAAATTTGCATGATTTGAGCGAAACTAAAAATAATTTTTAAAATAGTATAATCTCAGATAAAGATAAAAACACTAACTTTAAATTTTTCATATTTGTTATTTGACTTGAGAAAATTTGGAATTTAATGGTGTTAATAGAAATATTTTTATTTCAAAATGATTTTCTATTATCAATATCTTTCCTTTAAAAAAACTATGCAACTAAGCTAATCGATATTAATTTTTAACGGTAGTATATTCTACCTCAAAAAGGAAAAAGCCATTTTATTTATGCAAAAATTCCTGAATTGAAATTTTTTGTATAAATATTGCAAAAACATTTTATACATATGGCATGTACATGGATCGATTTATCTAAATGTCCTTTATTGAGAAGACTTAAATGAAACTTAAATTAGAGTATTCACAAAATAATGCTAAGTTAATATACTACCCTCAATCTATTATCTATAGATAAATTTATTATTGTATTCAAATTCTAACTCTTGTTTAATAAGAGCCAGGGTATTTTTTATCTGTTAATACGTCTATCCGAATCGCAATATTTCGATGCGATTTCCTGTAATACGAGTTTCTGTATTATAATACTGAGTAAATAAATGCAGTGTCTATTGTTGAATGTAAGACTATTTAAGAATAACTTTTTCATGCAAGTTTAATAAATTTAATAAATATACATTTGCATTTCTTTCCTTATATATATATAAACATATCAATAACAGAGATTTAGAAACAAGTCGAATATAAATATAGTAAAAATAATATTAGCTATAAATTATAATATCCAAAATAGGCTTAAATCGAATGCAAAACATTTTTTTGAAAATAAAAGATCCTGTGTAATAAAAACCATAGCAGCTTGAAAACCATTTTTATCAATGACACGATATTTAATTCCTATTTAAAAAAAATTATAATTGATTTTAATAAAAACGTTTGAATGTCGTAAAATTTCATATTCTCCATAGAATGGGAAATAACTGTTTCACATTAAGGCTGTTATAGGCAGTATCGGAACTAATTTTGTAAAGACATGAGAAATTTTTGTTACTTGATGGATTTTTGATGACTGTTAAGCGTGTGCCCAAAGAAACTCCAAATTACTTCGTTAATAGTGTTAGAAATATACTTTGACATGTATATTAGAGTTATGTAGTTAGTAAAAACTATTTCGTTTGCAGTAACCTTCAGTTTATACTGGAAAAAACAATAAATGAAATAAAGAATTTTATTTTAATATATTATTTAAATGCTATCTTATTATTTTTTTTCTCTAATATTAATTCTCATTTCCAATATTGCAATAAAATAAAAAAAAATATAAAGTAGAAATATTTTTCAGTAAAGTGCATTATTATAGCTACTCAATTTGATTGGTAAAATGTTATGAAATACATTATTATGTAAAAAACATTGGAGCATGATATTCTTAGTATCAATCAATGTAACTTCTAAATTATTACTAGTGGTATCTGTCACACATTAAATGCTTATTCTGAGGTATTTTAGTATATAGTTAACATGTCTGAAACTAAAATTCTGAATAGTAGAAATTGTGAATAAACATGAAATTAAACACACACAAAAGTCATATAAATGACATGTTCTTAGTTCATTTTCCTAATTTAAAAAGTATTAGGATATATTTACATTTCTAATTTTTATTTAAATATGTATAAAATAGATTAATAATTCAATGAGTATGTTTGGAATACTTACTTAAACACATTAAGTTCGCGAATAGTAATTTTACCACGCACTAAAGTTTCTCATATATTTTTCATTTAAAATTTTCCTTAATTTATAATGCTTACAATATTTTAATTCTTATAAATATTTTAATCCAATTTGGATATTTTCTACCAATATTAATTTCACTCTACATTTATTTTTAAAATATTAAAATTATATTGTTTCCAGAGTTCAGATCATTACCTAAACATTGTTATTTATGTGTTAAAAATGCGTTTCAATGAAAATTTGACATATTTTCGTCTTATAATATTGTTTGCTTCAAATCACTGTTGCCTAATGACAAGATTTAAAATACTAACCATAAATCATATTTCTGTTTCATTTATCAAAATTGTGAATTCATTGTTACATTTATGAGTTTTTATAACAGACGCACACATAGATTTACAATACGTGTATATATTCACTAACATTTAAGCTAAACATAAAATTTATGGAGCTAAATGAAATCAATCACACACATATGCTAATCTATACAAATAATTTAAAATAATTTTTACTACTAATTAATTTTTTAACTTTTACATACATGCTGTGAGAAGAAGGGTATGATATTATCAATGAATGCTTTCTTATAAAATGTTTTTTTTTTAATATAAAATATTTATTTAAGATCTTCATAAAAGACGAAGTGCAAGGTGATATAAATAATCAAGAACGGTTATTTTTAAGCTATTATTATTGTTTAATTATTTTATCCCTCTTTCATGTGTCTTATAGATATTATAACTTTTATATCTAAGTATACACCTAATATGCTCTTTATTATTGCTGTAAATATTTCGTATTAATTTTCTAGCAATCAATTTTGCAAATATTTTCTTAAATTAATGAATTGATAATCAAACATTAATTCCTTCATTAATATCCTTTTATTCATGAAACATGTTTAGAACTTATTAGGGTCTGTTTATAAGCTAATGTGTTCCTTTAAGATCATATGTAGTAATCTCTGGTTTATATTCGTCTTCTAAGGGAGTGGAAATTGTATTTTAGAAGTTGAATTATACTGATTTAACTATGCGTAATTTAATGTACGAATTCATCCTAAATAATTTTTCCAAAAATCTATTTCTTTTCCTTAAAGTCTATAATATTTTCTTAAATAAAGTGGAATTTATCTGTGAAAGAATGTAACTGATTTTCTCTGACTTTAGAAAATTATTCATACATTTTATTATTGGTGTGCAAAATGTATGCTAATGTTTCACAAATGTTAAGTTATTTCAATTCATTAAATAAAGAAAATAGTTTGGCAAATATTTTTATGTATTTCAACTGAAATATTTTTATATATTATAATATTTAGAAACAATAAATGCAATAATGTTTGAAATTCAATTTTTAATTATTTTTTATGTGACAAAGATGGAATGATTGACTGAAAAAGATATTTTCTATTTTTCCTTATATCTAAATTTGTTTTGTTCAGATTTATCTCTACCTACTCATACACATTTTGTTTGCTTAAAAACAAACAAGTTCAAGTTAAAACCACATTGAAATTAATATTAAAATGTTTTTAAATGATGATTTGTTTGAAAGCACTTTTATAGAGAAAATCATGTTTTTAATATTTTCCCCAAACTAGTAATATATAAACTTATCCTAAACGATAAATATTTTTTCATACATTACTTTTTTTTATAATCTTTTCTTCATCGTCTAACCAAAAGCATCATTCATTATTTTTCCAACCCGGAAGTCAAGTGGATTATATGAAATAAAGAAAACTCAAAATCTACCAATGAGAATATGAACTATTTTTTGGTGATAATAGAAAATCTGTGTAGTTGTAGGTATATAGAAATATTTGTAATGGGTATTTTCAAACTATTCTGAAATGAATTGAAAAACACTGATAGATGAATCGAAAAATAATTGATCTTATTTTGAGAAATCAACATCTAGGAATTTATTGATCTTATTTCCTAAAACATCATATCACTTCAGAAATTCCTTAAGTTATTTAGTATCAAACATTTCTTTATTAAAGAGCATTTTACTAAAATACTCTAATATTTGCTGGTTTTTCAATAATACTTGAATACTTCAATATATCAAATGTACTTGAAAACTTCTTTTTATAATTATGTATCCACTAAATTTATTGCTTATTATTTCATTTTAATTTTATAGTCAGGATTTAAATTTTCAGAAAAATTCAATTAGAACAATGATACAATAAATACATCTGTGTTTTAGACAAATGATATCGAAGAAATTCCATATCGGATATTTGCCTTATCCTACTTTATAGTATACCTTTACTCATATTAACAAAAAAATAGTCATATGCAAATTCAATAAACAATTTTAAATTTATTATTTGATTGGAAGTTTATAACTTTTTTCTAGGTATACTAAGCATACTATTAACCTTGATTAATCAAACTATTTCTAACACATTTAACTTTACGGTTTTTTCGTTAAATGTTTGTTAACAAATGTAAAAAAAAAGTTCTACTAAAATTTATAAGAATATGTAAATAAAGACAGACAGCAGCAGATGGTATTCAATATAGAATACCTTAACCTTGCTTTTAAACATTTCCTCTTACAAAGGGCCATTTTCAATTTTTTTAAATCCCACTGAAACATTGATTCCAAAAATGTATATATAACTTTATCTAAATATTAATTTTTTCGAATCAAATAAAATTTGCAATTTGCATTATTATATGGAATGAGATTTTAAATATATTTTTCATGATTATTAAAAATATATGGATTTGGAGAATTAATCCAATAATAAATTATTCATTTAATTAAACAGAATATTGTTTTTATGCAATAATTTATTCTTAAAGATGTTATTATTTTAATCATTTATTTTAAATTTATAAGTAATTATGATAAATAGTTTTATATATTTTTCTGTAGAAAGGTGAGTTTTGGTTGGCTGCATTTATAATAAAGCACATTTAAGAATGAAATGAATAAAATCGTAATTACTAAGGAAATGTTTAAATAATTATGGTTTCTCTTCATTTAAAAATACTAACAACGGTAATTATTTTTAAAAATAGCATTGTATTTTATCAAAAATATCGCGGAAATAAGTGGATAATATTACATTTGAAGCATCTTTTATATGTATTCTCTAGCAATAGTCTTAGTTCAAAGGATTCATATTCTTTTGATGTTACACAATTTATCAATACATCTTGTAAGGTTCCGTATCAGTACCGTAATTAATTGATCTCAAATGCCAGATGTTCTCTAGTTAAGTAACAAATATGAAAAATTCTTATTTTTTCTACGCTTTGAACAGTTTCTTTCATCAACAATACTTTTATAACTTTGTAGACTAACTATTAATGCGTAAATAAATGTGAGTAACAACTGTTAAGTCGACAAATTTCCTAGAAGACATTGAAAATAATGTGAAGAATTCATATAATGTTCTAAAATGAATAAATTTAACAATGATTTACTAAATGAATAGCAGAGTAATGTAATTTATACATATTTAAAAATAGGAGCTACACATAATTTGCTCAAATTTTCTGCAAGATGGACATATATTTTTGTATTTTTTGTTGATAATAAAGAAATAAATATATGGCTATCGATTGCTCAATCACTTTTAAAAAATACATATTTTATTGCCTAAAAATCAATCTAAATATTGAAAGCCTATAATTTTTAGGTTATACTTGATAAATTTTAAATGTCTCTCATGAAAATCAATTTTACAATTCAATCTAACGAAAACGATGAAATTTCTCTAAAATTAGAAAGGCTGTGGGAATTTTTTATATTAATATTTTGAAAGAATATATACACTAGACTCTATTCTTTAAGGAACAACCGGCTTTCTGCATCTAAAGTAGAAGGCAAGATAGCAAACGAATGAATGTAAAAACACCAAATTTGTAAGACATGAGCGCAAAACGAGTATACATTGATTTATTGCAACATAGAAAGTTAGAAAACAAAATCACATTAAATGATTCACAAAAAAAAAAAAAAAAATCACACTAAAAATGAAATTTTTGGGAAAAAGAATAATCGCACAGTCTTAAGTGGTAAAATTTCATAGAAATATAACAAAAAGAAATTTCAATATTAGATATGCCCACCCTTAGCTTAAATTCATTGGCAGCATCTACGTTCCATGTTGTCAATTAAGTTGTGGGTTACCGAAATAGAGCAAACACGAAGGAAGCTCATTACCAGCTCACCTTCGGAGCTTGGTGGAGAACTTAAAGCAGCAACCTGTTTACCAAGGTAGTATCACAGATGGTCTGAGTGCTTCAGGTCTGGAGATCGGACAGACCACTCCTTTCATTCCAAGTTAAAACCCTCAATGTGTTCCTCAACAACTACAAATCCTTGAGCTCATCCGTTATCATCCATCAGAATAAAATGTTTGCAAACTGCAAGGGCATATGAGCAGAGATAGGAATTGAAATTCTCATCCCAATATCTCACAATGGTCACAGTTTGATCCTGGAACATATTCAGTGTAATACCCAAACCTAAGATATAGCCCTAGAAATGTAAATATACATAAAAATGAATAATTAAAATTTATTTTTTGATATACATTAAAAACAATTGGGCTTTCCAAGCAGGAAAATTATCATTGCTTATTATCGTCTGCGTGTCTAAAACATTTGCATTACAAATGTTTAATTGATTTGTTACCTTTTATATTGTAATTAATTGTCTTTAACATTTTTCTTGCTTCAATAAAAAATTATTTATTATTGATATAGTGTTGTATTATTAAGAAATATTTTGAATGAATGATTTACCACAATAAGAAACTAGAGTTTTTATGGTATATGTGCAAATTGAATATATTAAATAATTAAGTATATTTATCATAATGCAATATTTATCATAATTTAGTACGATTTTGTACTATAAAATTAAATAAATGCTTCAAAACAATAGTTTTATCACAAAATTTTAAATAAAAAATTGATATACGCATCTGTGTGTGTCTCGCTCTCTCTCTCTCTCTTTATATCTATCTATCACTCAATCTATTTACCTATTTATCTATATGTTTCGATATTATAAAATTTAAGATTACAAGAAAAATAATTGATAAAACATGGACCTTATTGCAGCATATTTATAAAAAAAGTGTTTGTGAACCACTGTTAATTATTAATAATAATGTAAATGAACATAACATATAAAATATAATGATAAATTTCTATTTCTTAAAATATTCATACTCAAGATAAAATATTTTGAAGAGATGGTGTGTGAAAATTTCCTTAAATAGTATCATACTTGAAATACAAATAAATTAAGAAGAAAGTTGAATATGAATATTAAAATTTTATTAAATTTTGAATATTTAATTTTTTTTACAAATAAAAATGACTATATTTAATAATGTACATTTCACGTCAAAACATATAAGCAAATAATCAAATAAATATATATGACTTATATTTTAATTTAACTTTAAATTTTGTATTATAAGTATTCACAGTCATAATAAATACATTATCTAAGAACAATTTTTTTTTATCCAAGGAAACACTATATGCTAAGAAACATTTTTAATAATAAGTCTATGTAAATTAAGTAAGTCTATATACTAAAGCAAGTCTTTATAAATTAAATTTGCAAATGATATACTCTTTACCTTTAACTACATAAGTCGATATTTCATAAAATGTTTAAAATTTGACTGAGTTTAAAATATTTATTGTTCATAATCTGAACAGATAAAATTATCTTAATTATAAATAAAATTCTTAGCTATTACATCAATATTTTTATTTATATTAATTAATGTATTTTTATTATGTACATAATAATGGCTATTACTATACATTCTATGCGTTAATATTCTTTCATTTTTATTACTTTACAGACACTTTCAACAAAAAGCTCTTAGATTGTTATGTCTTTCAATACAGTAAAATTTATTACATAATTTTTTCTAATAAATTTTAAATTTTCTTTCATTAATAAATTACTAAATTTTTGTAAATAGTAGGTACATAAAATTGAACTATAAGTTGTTATCCAAATATTTGCAAGGATTTTTTGCAATTTTATATCATTTGTAATTATATCTATATAATTATTGTACAATCTAATTTTTTCAAATTATTTATTATAATATCTATAATGTATTTATTCATTATCAAATTGTAAGTAAAATATTGTAAACTTCATAAATACATTAAGCCTTTTTTCACTTTTAAATTTTTGCTAATCTAAATTTTGTTAAAGCATATAGAGAATTTTAATAATAATAAGTATGAGTAAAGAGCAAAATAATTGTACTTTCGTTCATCACCTTTAAAGAGATAGCAATATATGAAAACTTTCTGAGTTTTTCCAAAAATCAATAGTATTTACTCTCCTTTTTAAAAAAATGAAAAAGCTTCCTTGAATCACATTTTCAAACATCATCAAAATTACTGTCTACTGAATCTATATTTAACTTGAATAACTGATTCAAAAATTGGTATAGGTATATTTCAAAATATTGATAGACGATTTGTCGCATAATTCCTAATACATAGGTATGAGGCAAATTTATGCCTCGATTCTGAATATAGTCTATTTATATTCCATAAAATGCGCAAATATAATGTTTATCTCATAAATACAGGTTGAGGATTACAATTTTTTAAAGTTCCGTTAAGATTTATTCCGACAAATATTTTGAATTGGTTGATTACAAATATTTAGTATTTGACAAATAACTGAACTTATTTTTAATTTAACAGAATTCATTTAAATTACCATAAATGAACTAATAATTTCATACATTTTGTTAAAACATTTTGAACATAAAAATATACATTTATTTAAATATTCAAGCGTTTTATATAATTCCCGAAAAATACTTTTTTCTATAATTTTAATCAATTATATATATATATATAATTATACATATATTAGGTAAAAACTGAAAAATCAGATATTTATTATTTATGTATTAATTAATTATGTAGAATAACATCCTATAATTGTTAGAAAAATTTATTTTCCCAAATACAGGTTTATCAAAATACACGATATAATAAAAAGTCAATATAATAAAATTTATATCTTATAAACTCATAATTTAAATCAAAATATATTGCTTTAGTGTTAAAGTACTTTAGAATACTGGAACTTTAAAGCAGAAGAAATCATCATCATTATCCAAGTGAATGTTATTTCAAACTAAATGGTTCAATAAATAAGAATAAACAATATGTTAATGGGAACAATATGTATGGGTATAATTTTTTAAATAAAAAATGTTAGTGTTATTTCTATATTAATAAAGAATCTATTGGTATATTAATAAAATATTATGTTTTATGAATGACTTCATGTTCTTAAAATAAACAATCTGATTATTTTATTGGAAGAAACAAGAAAATATGTTTTTAAAGTATTTTAATTAAAAATAAGTTCATGGTGATAAATAATAAGACAAAAATGTTATTATTCAACAGAAATAAAATTATCTCTTTTAAACACACAATCAAAGTAATTTAATAACATATTCAAATCATAAATTTTTTCGGAAGTTTATTTTTTTTATTTTTCGTTTTGGTGTTAGATCCATAGTTCTTATAAAAATAATTTATTTCAAGGTTTTAATTTTAAATCCGTTACTATGTGTGCCCTGTTTTTGAAATTATATAATTTCATTTGTATAAATATTAATACACATATCAAAAATTTAATATTTTAATTAAATACTATTATTAATAAAAAGTTTACAATAGATATTTTGTCCAATAAATTTGAATTCATAGGAACACTACTTAAAAATAAAAATGTTTTGGATATTAGTTAAAAAAAATATATTTTCTGAAATTTCAGACTTTTTAATTTTAAATTGATTTCAAAAACTAAAGAAAACGTTTGAGTTTGATTATTTTTTTTATAATACTTTCAATTAATAATTTTTTGTCTGTTTTCTTGTGTTTGTGATATTCATTTTTAACATTTTTAAGAATTATAGTATACATACAATATTTTATTTATAATGTGAAAGTAATATACGCGTTTCTGCACAGAAACAGTAAACTTGACTGGAATTATGGTTCAGATCAAATTCCAAATATCTACAAAAGTATTTATAGTAAATTAATATGATTTAAATTAAAATATACGTTAATCAAGTGTTTATACTAAGACATGTATATAAGCTAATTTTTATTTATAGTTTGTACTTGAAAATTTGATTGTGCAATTTTAAGGGCTTTCATTTATAAATTAAAAACACATTTGCATTCAAAACAAATGTAAAACGTTTTACAAAAGTTAGAATCAATTGCATTACATTATTTTATAAGGAAGAAATGTTAATATATTACTGTATAAGGTAGATAGATACGCACATATGACTATTTTTTAAAATTTAATAAAATAATGAATGATAAAACTGGTTATAATTAACAAAAAATTTATAATTGTACAAATACAAAGTTAATGTTAACTAAATGATTTCTATGATATGTAAAAAAGAATATGCAGGACCACGTGAAATTTATGAATCAATAAAAAAAGAGAGAGAGAGAGAAAGAACAGATTACGATAGAATTAAGTTAGAAATTATTATACACTATGCTTATCACTTGAATACATCATGTAAATACATCAAACAGACATATTTTTATTTAAGAACATAAATGTAATGGTAACTTAACTTATGAAATTTAATTGATTTACCTGGAATAGGATTGCCAAAATGAAAATGTTTACCAAAGAAATTAAAACTCAAAAATATGAATTTTAAATGAAAAAGATTAATTAAATTATAATAGAATAAATTGGATTAGAAGGAATCTGTTTATTAAAAATTGCAAATGGAAAGAGTTTAACAAATCTATAATCATTGCTCAGTAAAACATACAATTACCGCTAGAAAATTAATTGCCAAAATAAAAATCACAGATGTAAAATACATTAAAAATATCATTGTATTCAAAACTTGTGTTAAATTAAGTATGTGATTAAGTATGTGATCTACACATACTTAATCACATACTTAATGTTAAATTAAGTATGTGATCTACACTATTCTGAAACCCATAGATTCTGATACTCATAAGAAATATTTTTATAAGTAATACGAATTATGAATAAAATAAATTGAAGTACCTATATATAGTTAAAATAAATATTAAATTAAAATAAAATTTTAAAGTAAAAATGAGTAGAAAATTGAAATTCCTATAAATAAAATTCCTTTTATGTATAATAAATTTCTGTAAGAAGCATGAGAGATAATTTTGTCTCTTAGTAGTAACTTTAAATATGAGTTACAAATAGTAAATTTAATAAAGCTTTAAGTTTCAATATTTGAAATTAATTCCAAACTTTCTTTATTTCTAGTTATTAAAAGACAAAATATGTTTTCAATAATAGCATTAAATATTTTTTAAAAATGTTTGATTTTTTGTTTTTCTTATATAAATACAAACTTCACAAGAATTGATATTATGGAAACAGATGTTATGATTGTAAGTTATCATAGCTAAAAACATTTTCCTAATGAGATGGCTTGTTAAATATTTTCAAATCTAATGATTGCTCCAAATAGCTATTTTTTTCATTTATTATGATGTAGGTTCAATTATTTCCAAATAAAAGCCACATTCACTTGAAAATCTTTTCTAAGAAATAACATTATTTTTATGGGAAAAAATGCTTTATTTCTTACATTTAACATAATTGAAGTATTTTATTGTTGTAAGAATAAGAAAGTTAATTTAAGAGTATTAAGAATTTTAAATGGAGCATTCATTGCTCTCTAATTATCTTGAGTTTCAAAGTAAACTAATGATTCAAAAAATTTAAAGTGCTGCAAATAAATATGCTGACTTTGATTTTATATTTCATAAAAAGAAATATTTTTTAAAACGTATTTATGAAAATAAATTAAGAAGTGTCAGTATCATAGATACTACTTTTAAATGAGATTATAATATATATTTAATGATATCCATATGCTCAGACAAATGTATAAAAATTTAATTAAAAATATTATGCAGAATGTTTAATTTGAAAAAAGTAAAAGTCACATACAAAATTGATGAATAGGAAATTTCATTACTTGCATATTGCACAAGGAACTATATATTATCTTCTAAATTTATGTATATTAAAATTTAGAGAATTGAAGTTATTTTCATGTCTCCTATTTTTCTTCTTTTACAAATGAAAGCGCGCAGCATTGATAAAAAGTCTAAATTTATGCTGAAGATTCAGTATGCACATTTTAAAAATGTAATTTGTATGAAACAAACCCCGAAAAATTTCAAAAACTGAAAAATAGCTATATGAAACATGGCATCGTTAAGCAAAACTATTACTAAGCGATTTCTGCTTTTCGAAAAAAATATTTTGATGAAAAGAGAGAATGGTTCTCTAAATACAGTTTTTCCTTCTATGTGAAACGAAATGAAAATAATTGAATGGGTTCAATTTCACTTCCGGGTTCTTTTATTGTATATTCTGATAACACATGCAGATACATCATAAGTTACTAAAATACATACGAGATGTGTTGCTTATAATTTTTACATTCATTTTCAAATGTATTGTCAGTTTTTTGGGTTTTTAAGCAGTTTTCTTAGAAAAAAAGTTGAAAATTTTAAAAAAAGGAAGAAAGGATTACCAAAAAGTGCTAAATTAAAATGTAGATTGCTCATGCACACATTTTTGTGAATTTTAAATAATTTATCACGATATTTTCTTCATTTTATAGCATTTCATATTATTATTTTATTAGAAGAAATTGTATTATATATATATATATATATATATTAGTTAATTGATTATAAAGTACAAAAATGTTCTATGGAAAATCTTTGCTAAAATCAGGGACTTACATATGTGAGATTACAGAACTAAGCTAAATATGCAACTATCAGTTTTTTATATTGAATTGTCAATTTTATTATCATAGCTGAGTACATTATACAATATTTTTTGCTTAATTTTGTTGCAGATGAAGTTAGAATGAGGTAGTTATCAGAGTTCCAAAGAGGGAAAAAGAGTAGGAACTTGTATGATAATTGCATGTGTTTTGTATTTCAAAAGGCAGTGTGCTGAAATTTATGATGGTATCCAATGATCATGGCAAAACAACATTCGCGAGATAGAATTGCGGAAAAAATCTTTAACTCATTGTGAGAGACAGGAGGATATTGAGGAAAATTAGCACCCTCTAGAAGAAATATCACAGTAGTAAAATAAACTTCTGATCAGTATTAATATCTTCAGAAATGAATTCAGCACATTACATTCAAAGGAATTATCATAAATAAAACTCAGCAAGGAAATTTTGAAAGTAATTGAATTAGACTTTAGGATCTTACGTTTATAATACCTTTACATAAAATTGTGTGGTGTGATTTACGTACATTAAATTTACTTTATAAAATTTTTGATCAAAGCATTTTGGTTAATAACGATAATTTTGGAAAGCATCTTTGTTAAGATATTTACTAGAAGATGGAAAAATAATTCTGACATTACAGTCTTACAATTTAAGAAGCCAATATAATTACAAAATAATGTAGTTTAATTATGATATTTTTAACATCTTGAAATTGGAACATATACACTGTCAGCAATTAAGTATTTGAACACCTATGCAAATGACGATATCAGCGGTCCTGACATACGTCACTGCCTCCACCAGTAAATATCGTGTAGGAAACAGCATTAGCATTAGTCTCATTCAAGATGCCACACAGTTTGGAGCTCTCTGATTTCAAGAAAGATATAATTATCAGGTATCACAAATATGGCGGATACTTAAGGGATATATCTAGGGAACAAAAGCTACAAATATCGACAGTGGCCTATGTGATTTATAAGTGGAAGGTGAGCGGTAATTGTTGGAATGTGCCCCGAGTCGGCAGGCCAACGAAACTAGGAGATAGAGACCGACGAATGTTGTCCTGAGACATTCGGAAAAAACGCACCCAACCCATGGCCTTCATCCACAAGAAGTATCAACTGGCATCAGGGAGTGTTGTTTCAATGAATACCATCCGTAAGAAAGCACATTTGCTTGGTTTTCATGGTCGTGTTGCTGCCCATAAGCTTTTGATCACAAAGTTCAACCGCCCTTTTCGGTTAGTGAGGTGCAAAGCACATTGAAATTGGACCGTAGATCAGTGGAAATGACGAATCTTTGAAGCGACGAATCAAGGGTCACCCTTTACCGTTCGGATGGCAGGGTCTGGGTTTGGCGTCTGTCTGGAGAATGTCTCCTTCCAGAATGCCTTCTGCCAACAGTCAAGTTTGGCGGAGTTGAAATTTAGGTCTAGGGGTGTTTCTCCTGGTATGGACTAGGATCCTTTGTTCCCATTCATGGTAAGCTCAACGCCATGAACGTCTGTTCAGGACTAGTGCACCATTTTATGTGATAACATGCTTCCTACGTTATGGCACTTTTTTACGTTGGACCCCGGTTACTTTCAGGATGACAATGCCAGTTGTCATGTTTCGAGGTTAACCAAGGCTTGGTATGGTCCCAATGGAGTTTATCGAATGGACTGGTCTGCCCAGAACTCAATCTTGAATCCTTTCGTGAACCTCTGGGAAGAGTTTAATCACCGAATTATGGGGTACACAACTCGTCCAAAATCGTTGAAGGAAATAGTATGTCTGATTCAAGCCGAGTGGAAAACAATACCACTGGCTGTAATACAAAGACTTGTGTAAATTATCCCCCGGAGGATTCATTTGGATTGCGATTAAATTTCAAAATAAAGAAAAATATTAAATACATTCACCTGGTATTTCATGATTAAAAGTTTTTCAAGAGTACGGACACAAATCTTATTCACTTCAGCAATTTTCTTTTTAATAAAACTTATATTAATAAAAAGATTTTCTAATTTATTACAATTTTAAAATTTAAAAACATGTCAGATGAAATAAAATTTCCAAAACAAAAGCAAAATTAATTTTATATTAAAGTTGCTGTTTTAAAAACATCCAACACATTACTCGCGTCATATGAAAGAGTTAAGTACAATTTTCCTATAGCAATTCATCTATTTAAATTAAGTCCAAGTATTGCAAAACTCAAATGTACATAAAAAATTTAGAATATTCCTTTCAAGTATGAAGGAAACTTTTTCTATTTTCTACTACAAATCTAAAGCTAAATTACAAAACTTAAAGAAAATATATGTCAAGAAATAAAAAAAAATATTTATTTTAGGAAATCTACAATACAGACTAAGTAATTATTGATTGAAAATAGAAGAAAAAAGTAAAAAAAGCCCAGAAAATATCGAAAAGTACTTATCGCTCCATTAAACTCGAACTAAATTGCTGAAATTTTCAAAACGCAGATATTGAGAAACATTTGCTTTTACAAAATATGAAAAATATTTTGGTGCGTCCAAAATATAAAAAGTGATCATCAGCAGAGTAATAAAATGTATACGTAAATAAAAGAAAGTCCATACCAGTAACTGTCAGTAAAAAAAAAAAAAGAACTGTTAAGTGAAAAATATTTAAAACAATCCTGAATGTATTCTCATTGATCAAACATTCATGAAACCTGATTTACTGGTTGAGTTATTTTTGAAGCATTTGAACATTTATTTCTAAAGTCTTAAAACTGATGTGAAGTCACGATAAGTAAAGTTGACTTCTTCTTCAAAAAACGAATGTTTTCTTGACATTTTTAAGAATAAATAAGAATGAATGCTTAAATATGTTTTAGTATTGCATTGAAATATTATATTCGATATGTAGTTCTTTTTATATTATATTTGACACATTTTCCTGCGAAAAATATAAATAAAAGTATAATGAAAAAAAGAACACTAATAATATTATTTACAAAATTGAAGTAAATTGAAATGATTTCAACTATGAAGTTACCTAGAAAATATACTAGAATAGAAAGATAGAGATAAAGTGATTGCAGCAGCAGAAATAAATGATAATTTCTTCCCAGGTAGGGGAGTCTAAGTTTAGTTGTTTACAATTAACTAGTGTATGAAATATTACCGTAGAAATTTTAGATGAGATAAAAACTTAGAGATATCATATCTCAAATTATACAATTTTTAGAAATTTTTCATTCTAAAATTAACTGTCAAGAGTGTTCTTTACAAATTAATAAAAATTATATTTACAAATTACAGTACAAACAAAATAAAGAATCTGCTTAAACATTCTATTATATTTGGTATTGAATTAAAAATTTTAATTAAAAATTAATTAACTCAGAAAACATTATTTCATATAAGCATATTAACTGAAACATTAAATGACTTCCAAAACTATCTTAAGTAAAAAAAAAATATATTAATGAGAATTTTTTATATTTTTTTTTACAATTTGTTTCACTATTAATATTATTCCATGTAACCGTTTCTTTATAAAGACAAAAAGTAAATTACTTTGGAAATTAAATTAACTAATGCATCCAACAAAATTTGATTTCTACCAATTAATTCATGGTAAGCAGAAAAAGGAAACATTGATCTATGATGAAAAGTGAAAATGGAGTGAATTTGACTTCTTTTCTGTTTTCATTATACATAGAAAAAACTTAAACATACCGCAATCCATTATCAACATTTTTTTCTATGTGCGGAAAAAACGAATGATGCTTCTACTGTCAAATCAAAGACATTCCTGAAAAAAACTGGAGCTTTTTAAGTAGTGCACTTCAAGTGGAAGAAAGAAATTTTCTTTTTTTCTTCAAAAACACACCTGAGCTAGAATTTGTTGACCCTTTATTATTTTCCTGCGTAGTCTTCAAACTTTAATAAAAAATAATCTCAAATCCTTAAAAGTTAAAAAAAAAAGTTAGAAATCACAGAATTATTGTTGAAATCAATCTTTACTGAATTTAAAAGAAGAAAACATTAATCTAATTTAGCTGTTAAATAATATAAAAATTTGTATGAAATAACAAATTTTCCAATTTGACTTTGATGTTAATATAGTTTAAACATTAATTGACAAATAAGGAAAAATGTTAAAACCATTAATGAAAAGTGTGCAGGTTTTTCTTTCATAATTTTAAATTGATCTCGAAGTAATAATGATCTACCAGTTCAAAATTTTATAAGAAACATTATATTAGGCAACCAAAATTATCTTTTTCCCATTTGTAATTTTCAAAATAAATAGAATGAATAAAGATTAGTCAGTGTGATATTACTTTAAATGAATAATATTTTATTAATATATAAAGGTAATGAATAAAAATATAAAAACTTTTAAAGAGAAGAAAATACAACATAAGATGATTATGTTTAATTAAAGCTTTAACACAGCAATGTAACAAAAGTATTTTTTGTAACATAAAACGAAGTGCAAAATTATAAACTATCGATTAATTAATTATCAAAAGAAATAATATTGATAATATTATTACATTATGATAATACTATCACCCTTATTTGTTACTATTATTATATTTATTAAATTATAATATTAATAATAACATTATATTAATATTATAATTTTATTATAGTATTTAACATTATAGTTTTACCTCTAATTTTAAGTAAAACTTATTTTGCAAATATCATTGATGCTTCAGTGAAATTACAATTTTTTTACAAACATTATTTTATAATAGAACTTAAAGGAAAAATAAATGATATTTTGCAAAAGTTTTCTGAAAAACTTTGGAACAATTATCCCTCAATGCTAATATTGAAAATATTATTGTATCAAATTTCAGCAATGATGTGTTATAATTTTATTACTAAGAAAAATAAAGTTTTCAAATATTGTCTTTGTTTACTCGAACAAGATTTTATTTGATTTTATAATAGTTTACATAATGCAAAAAATTTGCATTAAATACAGTATAGAGTGTTTATGGCGAATGTTTCGTATATGCAAATAAATTTTTTATATTAGCTTCCTTTACTTAAAAGTGTCTGTTATTCTTTATATTACACATGAAAAAAATTGATTGACAGTTATGATTATTGAGCATGAGAATATTTACAACAGTTTAGTGAAATTTTAAATTAAATATAAATACTTCATAACAGTTGCTCTAGTAAAATAATTTAAGTAAAATACAATACATAATTGTGCAGTTATATATGTAGTTTGTTATTGACTGCATCATAATAGTTTGTGAGAAGTTTAATCTTTGCTATACGCAATTTTAATAAACTCTTTCAATATTTTTTGGCATATTTCTCATTTTTTCTTAGCATTATTAAATATGCAGATGCATAATTTACAATTTTGCTTTAGAAATCGATGAATAGAATTTTATAAAAAAAACAATTTGTATAATATCATTCCAAAGTAGTTTAGTAAGTTTCTTAAATAATAAGAATTTTTTATGTTTTTTATTTTTATTTCAATTTAATTTGACTAATAAAAAATACTTCAGTTCACGTACAGTGATTTTATTGCAAAAGAGATAAACTATATTCCTAAAAACTAAAATTAGTTGTACAAGAATCAAATATAACGTAAACGTAAGTTCTATTAGTAAATCTAATGAAATATATTCAATATAGATCTTTAAGATTTGAATTTATAATTTATCAGAAGTTTACTAATTCCATATTTATTTTTCTGTAAGCCATATTATGCATTAAGTTTTGATTTAAATTCTCCGAAATGCTGCTCCGAAATGAGTTAAATTAATAAATTTTAGTGGGCCGTATACAGTTTATAATATAACATTAGAGCCTATATTCATTATTTCTTTTCAAGGACAAATAAAGTTGAATCACCTCTTTCTACGTAAATACATTCTAAAATTAATCGATCAAAATTAAAAAAGAAAGTTTAATCAAATTATTAGTATTTTGATTAACATTAATGGCATTTTAATATCTCCTTTTGATTTCTAAATCGTTATAACTACAAAAATAATATTTGGAAGAAATTCGAGGGTTATCTTGATTATGCACATTAAATAAATACAATTTTATCGGCAGAATGAAGTTTACATTCTATAAATTACTATCATCGACGTATTTAAATTAAGATTTTGTACAGTAAAATTTGATTTTAAACACAGAAATTTCACGTGATTTTTTAAAAATGCTTCATATAATATCGATTTGAAGAAGCATCAAATATGAAATTTATTAACTAGCTGAGTACTTCTATACAAAATATATGAGAAGATTATATGAGAGAATATATGAGAATACAAATTATATGCAAAAATTCATCTTTACATGATTCTTTTATAACATTCTAATATAAGTACATGTAAATGCATCAGCATACTAAAATCCAAATGCTTTACTATGCATTGGGCTCTTGATAATTTATTCAGAAAGTCATACATCTCCTCATATCTTTAATCAGAATTTTGTGGCAATATGCATAGAATGAACCAATTGAGCAAATGTTTCTGAGAATGGAGACTAGACTCCATAATTTATTATATCTATCTTGTACTCTGAAATGACTGATGGCTTATAGCCAAGAAATTTGTTTTAAGCTGAAAAATAAGTAAAAAAAATCTTAATTATTTTAGAAGAATTTATATTTATTTGTCAATTTTAAGACAAAAAATTCCTCAGAATTTTTGTGTAATCAGCAATAAATTTTGTAATGAAAACTATATTCATTACACAAACTATCTTCACTCGTGCTTGTCCAAAACTAGTAATATAATCATTGATGTAAATTAGTATTTTGAAAGAATGATTTGTAATCATTGTATGAAAATAAATTTTCATGATTGTACTCTTGTTTTCAATGCTAAGCAAGCTTTAGCACTTTTAAAATTTTGAATTTATTTTATTTGATATTTTAATTACTTTGTTTAATTACATTGCTCAGCTGAAATATCTTATATATATGGTTTATTTTGATCAATATCGTTAATCTTTAAATGTAAAATGTATAAAAAACTTGAAATTAAACAAAGAATTAATATTTTTGTAAATTCTCGTGAAATAGTTCTCAGTAAATGGTAGATAACAATTGTTTTACCTTAACTAAAATGCATAAATTTATTTTCTAATAGTTTTTGTTTATAAGAATTTTTAAATTAAGCCTTGAATATTCATATTTTTAAGAGAAATTGACTACTCATTATAAAAATTTCAGTTAAGTTATAAGCAAATTGTTGTACACTTTAGTATCTAACTTTTTGTAAGTGCCAAGTATTGATTGGCACTATGTCAATCATCGTAGTTTACCACAATTATTTTGATCAATAATTTAATTATTTAATCATTGATATAGTATAGATTTTAACAATATACATCTACTATAACAGTGAATGTAATACTTAAAAAAATGCTTGTTTCTCTTAAAAAACAGAAAAAAAATTAGAAGAAATAAGAATTCAGTATTGTAATTCAGTTAATGGCATATATAATAGTGTTAACTCAAAAAATCATATCCTTAATAAAAGTTTGATTTTATGTTTTAATTTAATATAATTTTAGAGAGAGATCTATTTGAAACATCACTAACTTGTGTTTAATATTTGTTAATTAATTTAATTTAGTTTAATATAAAGTAAAGATTCTTTCATAGTGATGGGAATATAAACAGGAGTAAACAGTTTGTATAATTTATAAATAAATACTTTTGTTGCATTGAAAAATTCTTGGTTGTAACCAACATCTACATATATAAATAATTTATGTATTTATCCAAATATCTACAATTTCACAATCTTTATCCAAATATCATCAATTTTTTTAATCTACAATTTCACCAACTTAACATGAGTTATATTATTGATATTTAAGAATTCTTATTTCATAGAAAAATATATCACGTTTATTAATTATCGAAAAATAATTTAAATAATTGATTTAATAAAATTTCTTGTTAAAGTTTTTCAAGTTGTATTTTATTGCAGTGAGTTTTTTTTTCTTTTTCTTTTTGTATTTTGATAATTTTTGTTTGTTTGTTTTCTGAATATTTACTATAATTCCTTTTAAAAACAATGTAATAAAACTAGCATTTAAAATAAAAAATAAATTTCCTTTATAATTATATAAAATTTAATACAGTTAATTTACATTATTATATTAGTGACAAACGCATTATGTGTTTAATAAATGAAATATTCTTTTTCGTCGCAAAGAAAAAATGTTAACTAAAACCTGTGCTTAATCACCATTTTAATCTGTAATTATTTGCTAAGTTTTCATACCCTTAATCTATTTGAAAAATTATAGTTTTCCCGTAATTCAGAAGACAAATAAAATTTCTTAGTTTCATTGTGATAAAGTGTTGAAATGTAGTTTTCCTTGAACAATTCTATCAATTTATTTTTAAGTAAAATGAACCGTAATCTCAAAATCAGATTGCGCTTAATAGAGGACAACGAAGAAAGTTAAGTGAAAGGGGAAATATTTTCAATCAAGCTTATTTCCTTTGTATTTAAAGGAGCAATAATTGCAGTTTGGAATATACCATAATTTAAATAAAAATCAGAATAGTCAGTTGATGAAATATCTCTTCATAATCAATGCGGAATATTGCGGTAATTTAAAATGAAAACAGTTGAATGAGGCACTAATCATTTGCTTAACAAACAAACCCTTCTTCAAATACTTTATCATTTACTCAATTTTTATTTCTGTTCAATTTAATGTTTGTGAAAGCTGCTAAGAAATACCAATTTATTAACAGACATTCAGCAGTTTATGTTACAGTAAGCAATACATTTTTTCCTCAAACATTTATTCAAAAATGGCCAAATTTCTAACGTCAAATAAAAAAAAAATGTTTTTACTTTTACAGTTCAGTTTACCACATCACACATAGATATTTATAAAATCAATGTTGAAATAATAAACTATTTTAAAATAATAAGCTATATATATTAAAATATTTAGTATAATGATTAAAAGCTTTTGAAATGTCCTTTGAATATTTGAAATCCCAAATATAATATTTGCTTTTACTTAATGCAAATCCCAATTTACTTTTGTATATAATAGTTTTAACATAGCATTTTAATACATTTATATAATTATATTTTAAACACAAAATCTAGATGTATGTAATACTTATCTTTTATATTCTCATAAACATTATACTTACATTTTATATAACTGTTGAACAGATTACGTCATAACGTTTGCTTTTTCTTATACCAAGTAAAACTAGGAAATTTATTTTTTCCATGTGCATTTTTTTAAACATTATTTTATTTTAAAATTAGTGTGCAGGTATAAAATATAATAAATTTACTGTCCATTTTTGAACATCGAGATAAATAAAAAAAATTTTTAATAAATTATAAATGTATATACACTATTAAAACATGGTAATTAATTTTCAAGAAATTTTCCTTTGTGACTTTCTTATTTTTTTAACTTTTGCATTGAACAAACTAATCATATTGACCTGATAATAAGAAAATACATAACATTCATAAATTTTTAAGACAAAAAGTAGAGTTTCAAGTTGATGATAAATACATTCAATTTCAATCAAGAAATATGTGACTTGTATATATTAACAAATTTTAATTGAAGTCATATGTTTTGTAAACGTATTTATTAAATTTAAAATCTCTAAAAAAGTTGCTTAAAATAGGTTTTTTTCGCTTTTCATATTTTACATTTAAAATTATTTTCAAACTGATGATAATAATAAAATATTTCTTTTTATCTAAAACATAAATGTATTACATAATTGGCCTACTACTTCGACACGTTAACTATTTTCATAAAAGCCGACAGGTTGGTATAGATTTAAGAAACTGTGCTCCTAAATTTATACAAACATTCAAATTTATTTTCATTAAGTCAATTAATCATAAATAACTTTTTCGAAATTGAAATTTCATTTTTAATCTATGTTATAGTAATTTCTAAAATATTCAATTTCTACGATAAATAAACTAGTGAGGGGAAAAAGAAATGATAATATTAATTACTATAAGAGCGTAACGAAGAACCTATAAGCAAATATTGTATACAAATGTATTTTCCAGGTAAATAGCATATTGTGAAAGTAAAATATAACATTAACATTAAAGTCTAAAATTTAATTCAAAAACATATACGGTTTGGAAGTTTTATTAATTTATTGCACTAGTATATAAAACAGTACTTGTTTTTTTTTACTTTCAAAGAAAAATCTCAGGAAATAAAATACTGAAGAATTCTAGTTTTGTGTCATAAAAGAACTATTTTAAAAATTATTTTAGTCAGGATAAATAAAGAAATTTAATTAATCGCGAGTTATTCGTATAACAAATATTGTAATATGGTGAAATTTCCTTTTTTTTTTCAAAAACATCTTTCGAAATATCGGATAAACTTCAACGGAGTTTAATCAATTGCAATTTCACAATTTTACAGAGATTTAACGAGAAATTTAATTTTACCACATTTTTTCGACTACTAGATTATGAAAAGGATCTAAAAAATTGTCAATATCTATGATAATTTGTCGAAAAGAAAAACACAGCTGGGGAAAATTTGTTTTCGAGAAGCTCAGAAGGAGAATTTTTAATTAAATAAAATATATATTGAAGTATTGATAAATATTTAAAGAAAGGTATTTTTCAAAGTAGTTAAAATTTTTTTAATTTAATCTTAAAAGGAGAATTAGAAAAAGGGGATTCTTAAATATCTTCCTTTAAGTACATTTTCCAAATAGAATTATTTAATTATTAATTTGCGAGATACTGATTTTCTCTCTACACTAGTGAAAATATTCAAAAATTAAGTGCCCTAACACTCGACGAGTTTGAAATTGAAATTAAAAAAAACTTAACTGAAAAGGATCAGAAGGCTAGGTGGAATTAACGCCAAAATTTAAAAAAATTAAAAACCAGAACAAATAAAGGCCATTCTGTTAACGTTTGCAGAGTTTGGATTACAGAATAAATGACCATTGAATGGGATGAAGACTTTGTAAACTTAATCTTTTATAAATGTAATAGACAAGATTGCTTTAACTATTGTGGAATAACTCCTTTGAGCTCTATGCTTAAAATCTTTTCAAACATGCTTTAGGTCAGACTATTACCGCATTTTCAAAAATTATTGAAAGTAATTAATGAGGGTTTCTTGGACGTAGTTCAACTACTGATCAAATGCGTGCTTTGAGACAGGTACTGGATAAAACAAGGCAATTCATTATTTGTACATCATATCTCCTTATTGATTTTTATGTTGAGTATGACGACATTATTTGACATAAACTTTATCATGCAATGGAAGGATTAGCTATACATGCTAATCTAATTCACTTGACAAAATTTACATTTAAGAAGATAAAGTGTGAGATTTAATTAGAGAATAAATTTCTGAAATTTTCTAAGCGGACAGAGGTTTGCAATAAGTGATGATCTGCCGCATTTACTATTCAACTTGGTCCTAAAAAAGCTTTCAAAGCTTTTGATCTCACTGCAAAAGAAACCATCTACCAGAAGACTTTATAAATTTTGACGTAGCAGACGACATCGGTGGGATTGGCATATCCAGAAAATCAGTTACAGATTATTTCAAATTACTAGAAACAAAGTCTGGTAAATTAATCCTAAAAATAAATGAAGATAAAATAAAATTCATGGATTCTTCTCACAATATACATATTCCACAGTCATTTAAAGTAAAAAACAACTACAATTTTGAAGCAGTATCATTATTTTAATATCTTAGATCTATCATTAAAGCAAACAGTGATTTGACCGTAGAAGAAAACAGCATGCTATCAATGTCAAATAAATGCTATCATGGTCTTAAAAACAACTGAAATCTTGATTTTTGAGCTTATAATACGAGTATTTATAAAACACTTCATCTATAAATTATTAATTCAACCACTCTTGTTTTATTGGAGTGAGTGCTGGCTAATTACTTTTAATTAAATCGTTAACCTTTGAACGTAAATCTTAAGAAAACATTTTTGTGCAGCTCATGGGAATAAAAGTTGGATATCCTTATTTAATTTTGAGATATATCAAAAGTACAAGCAACTCGATATTGTTAAATATGTAATAAACTAAGATGACTCTATCTGACAATGCAAGCCCTGTAAAAAAGCTCACTTTTATTAATCCCATGGAAAACAGAAGACGAGGATGACCACCAATTAAGTGGATTGACTCAGTGGAAAAAGATTTGTTAAATTAAGAAAACTAGAAGAGCCTATTGACGGATATGACCAGATGACAACGACTATTAGTCTATTACTGTATTTAATGCCTTAGTAAATATGGGGAGTAAATATAGACTGAGAAAGAAGTAAGTACCTGTGGAAGAGTATTATATAATAATTATTAGACTGAAAAATTTTAATTTAGTCGTAGAGACAATTGTTAAATAGATTAATTCATTGCGTGATCTTAATAAGTGAGCGATATATATTGGTAAATTTCTAATTATACGAATTCTCTGGAAATAAATTTGATTCTTTCAAGTGAGAATTCGTTTTTCGTTGATTACCTTACATCTTGATGTTACTTACGTTGATTCCTACGTTTCGTGCTTACGTTTCATTGATTTCCTTACGTCAATTTAAACATTTTTATGGTCATTGTAATTTATTTTTAAAAATAGTTACCTCTATTTTTAAAAATAAATTGATGAAAGTCATGTAAATTGATTTTTCAATTATATCTGTCTTAAAATGAGTAATTTTTAGATGGGGTCATTCAACTGAAGATCAAAAGTTCAACTGAAAATTCCTATAGTTACTATTTACTATTTTCATGCATAAGTTAAAAAGTATTCTATATACTTTGTAGTTTGGCATTTAGATTTTATAATTTTATTCCATTTTTAACATTATTCTTATTAAAATTATATTGCTTGTTTTGTATTATTGTATTAATTGTGAGATACGAAACAATTTAATGTCTTCAATAAATCTCAATTTTCTATGGATTATTACAATTTATATGAGATTTGTTTTTAACTAGTGATTATAACATATGCATTTGTTACATAATTACCATCTCATTTGATTATAAGCATCTGAAAAATGTTGTTCATATTTAAAAATATTATTTTCATAAAAACATATTTATATGCAATTTCGTTTGTAAAGCTTTGTTACACGGAAGAATATATATATTTCCTTAAATGAATTTTAAAAAAAATGATACATCAACAAATGCATATTTTTTTAGTATAAATAGTCTTAAGTATTTAATGTCTGCCTTGAATCTATAAAATTAACGTATGAATATTTGTTAGCAAATTTATTACGAAGAGAATTATTTATAAAATTTCAAGTTTTTTAAAAAAAACTTTACCAATCATAACTTTAAATTATGAATTAAAATATTTATTCCAAGCTTTATTTTTTTATCCTATTACTAGGAAAATTAACTTAAATTAATTATCAAAATTGTGCATACTTTGTTGGATACATACAGATTGAGCAATGTTTCATAATATATATTCCTGCATATTGTATATTTCTGATAACAAAATGTTTGCATTAGGTAATTATCAAGTTAATCTAAAACAAACACCTTGCAAAATTTAACTCGTAAATTTTGTCAAGATTCTAAATAGTTCATAAATTTGTAAATAATAGGATTATTGTTATATGAATCCCTAAATACTATTTCAAACACTAAAAATCCTAAATTGAAATTAAATTTAACTGAAAATAATCATAAATGAACTATAATTAAATATATTTCCTAGACTAAAAATTAAATTTCATCGGTAAAATTTAAATAATATACTTAAAATATTATTTAAAAATGACGGACATGACGTATAATTTAACATTACTTTATTAATAGTGGAAATATTTATTTTAAATTATACAACGAAAAATCTTCCATTCCAATCTGAAAATCAACTTTAACATATTTAATCTATATTAAAACGAAAGTAATCAATAGCCTTATATGTTCCATCTTAATTTCTGTTAAATATCTGTTACCTAGAATTTAAATTCAGTGTTAAAGTGCTTAAAGAACAAAATAATTTGGAATTTCTGTTTCAAATCAAATCATCAGAATTTATAATAAGAACACTTTAACAGTATTGTTGAAATTGAGCATCAATAATTCCTTTGAAAATATTTTCTTCTGGAAATACTTCAAAAATTTTTCTGATTTTATCTAAAAACCTTAGATATTATATCTTCTATAAGTTTATAGTTGCTTACTCATTAAATACACAGCAATAATAACATTATCTTTTTGAAATTAAGTAACAACAGTTTTGTTGTGATTTACTTAACATAATTTAAACATTTTATGAATTTATAAGAGATCAATTTAAATTTTTATTAACTAATGTTTTTCTAAATATTTTCATCAATATTGTCAGGTAAGATGAAACTCTTTCTAGAAAGCCTTTATTCGATAAAATTTTCATCTTTCCGTCAGAATTTTGATACATAAACATAAATCAAGTTTTAGAAAATTTATTTACATGTATTTTATCACATTAATCTACAATATAACTGAAACATGCTAGTGAAATATCTAGAAGAAGATTTAAAATATAGAAATAATAAGAATTTTATGTCATACCATTATTTTGGTAATTATTACTAATATGTTTTAAACAATAATGTAATTTACTTCAATATGAAATAAAAAAAAATATTTAATCTCCAAAAATTTAGAAAAAAGTAATTTAACTTTCTATGTTTGTAGACCTATTTATAAATGTTTTCGAATTTCTGAAAATCTAAAAGCAGTCATAGTTACAAAAAAAATAAATTTCCATTTTTTTATTATGTTTGCTTTCATATTTCCTTGAACAAGAGACTATTTTTTATTAAAAATTTACTGGTAACACCCATCATCAAAAATAAAGTAGGAATAACTAGCATCAAGTACATAAAATTAGTGAAAACTTTAATATTTTGTAAAATAAATCAATGATTTATTTTAAAGAAATATATAATCAAAATGTAAATTTTATGCATAAATATAATTCCTTAAATATAATACAATAATGTGAAAACAATATTTAATAGTTTTGAGGATATGCAAGTAATTTATTTCTACTAAAAAATGTTGACTCTTTATTCTAGATTTCTGAACGTCACAACTTATCTATTGATTTTATGCTAAAAACCAACGATAAATTTCACTTTGCATGACCAAAGAAAGCATTATTTGCATTTAATTCTGCTTCTTATGGCAGAGAAATCTATGTCAATGTGTTCCCCTATACGTTTTCTCAATGAAGATTTCAGACAAGAAAAAATAAGATCTTTATTTGAAACTCCTTTTACTTGCATAGAGATATAAATATTTATTTTATATTTACATGCGAGACTACCATTTTACTAGAAAACTGGGATTTAGAACAATTTACGATTAGGTAGATTTAGATTTATTTTTTTATGTCGTAAGATAACTCTAAAACTAGATAAATTTATAATATAAATATTTTCGTGTTTCAAAAGAGAAAAAAAAAATATGCAAAGAAAAGATGCAAAACCAATCATGAAAGCACAGAAAAATACCTATTTTATCATTTTATTAATACTTTAAATAAAAAAATACTTTTCAGGGTGGATCAATAATTACAATATATTATATAAATTAATTTACAGGAAATGTTGTCAAAGTGTCTCCAATTCTTTTTGTCCCATTCAGTATGCAATACCCAGTATTATTAAGGTGGAACAAGATAAACAAATCAATAATTGAAATAAAAAATGTAATAAAAGATAATTCTTTGCAAATTTAAAATAAAAAAATAATGCAGACGAAATATATTTAAAATAGACATAACTATTTGACTTGTCCGAAAAAAACCTATTTTGTTTTACTCCAATAGTTTTTGCGAAAACGAAATGCATTGATAGACATATCTAAAGAAATGAAAATAGTGAAATGGTAATAAAACTATTATAAGTAACTGAACAAACATATACTTTTGGAATGCAAACAAAATAATTTTTTTATGAATATTTTGTAATTTGAATAAAATTGGGTGTATTTGAGTTATATTTACATACAAAAATATTTTTAATAGTCATTGAAATAAAAAGAAAACAATAATTGCATATTTTCACATTTTTATTAAACAACACATGCTACGAGTATATTAAAATTTTTTAATAAGAGTTATGTTTTTTTTATTTATAAAAATAAGTAATCTTCAATTATTTTCATAAAATCAGTCATTTTCAAAGAAATATAAGAATACAATTTTAATAGCTTCTTTAATGAAGAAAAGTAAATATTATTAAAAGTAATTTATTTATGTTCTTTCATTTTTAGGGGTGAAAGTACTAAAAGCATGAATGTATTTTAGCAGCATATTCCATTAATAAAATTATATTAAAAAGGAATTTTCAACATTTTATTTTTAAATGAATTACTTTTTAATAACATTAGATAAGACGTAATGCAGAAATAAAAGGACTTTTTTTTACATAAATGCAATTGCATTAGTATTAAGAAAAAAAAAAACACACTTTTTTCAAATTATAATAAATTACTAAGAATAAATTAAATCTGTAAGTTTTTTCTCCATTAAAAATTTATTTTAAAATTTTCTAATTCTTGCTAGCATATTTTTTAACATGAATCTAGTCTCTAGTTTCTTTGTTTTCGATACTTAAATATTTGAGATTTCCTTAAAATATCACTTTAATACAGCATGAATTTGATTCAATAAAAATTTAATTGCCCCCATGGAATTGAAACTCATATAAAACATTAGAAGTTAATTGCTCGATTTTTTAAATAAAATATTTTTTTTTTATTTTTTAAACTAGTGTTGTTAGTAAATCCATCACATTTTCTAAAATTGAAATGATTTAAAAAAATTGAAAAAAAAAGTTTTAAACAACAAACATCCTGACTATTAGATCCTTTATTACTGAAATCAAAATTATTTTTATCACTCTATTATCTTCTTGTTCACTGAAAAAAGCAAATCTATCAAATATTTAAAAATTAATTTAGAAAAGTTTAAAGGAATGAGTAATTTCCTGAACTTAGAAATCTCAAATTCTATGACATTGGGTTATATCCTATAGTTAAATAAATTCGTGCGATAATATATTTTATATAAGAGAATAAAAAATTGCATCAATACCTTCTTTGTTAAACCTAATTTAAAGATTCATTTTAAAATGATATTCAAACGATAAATATTGCAAATGATCTCATACTAAAATCCATAAATATTAAATTAGAGATCATTAAAGATAGTGTTTTTATGTTAAGCTATTAATAAAGTTACATATATTGCTTATTTTTATAATAAAAATAAATATGTAATTTTTTCTATCACACTTACTTACTTTATGTATTACTCACTTACTTCAAAAACATTTTTAATTTCTAGTGTTTGCATAACGATAATAATATGTAAGATAAACGTAAATTTTAAAAAAAAGTTTTTTTTACAAAATAATACATTTTATTATTTCTACTTATAATTTTTTATTTTATTTTTAAGATCTGTCACTGAGAAAGAGTGTTTAATGATTTGAATTATTTTAAAACATTTTTGAAGTTTTATCATTTTTTTAAACAAACATTAAGTACTTAAAAATCTTTTTTAAATATAATTATTTCTCCTGTAAATTAAAATTTAACAAATTTCAAAGCGTTCATTTTATTTTTACCTGTATATTTGAAAATATTGTTGTTTAAAGGCAAAGTTTTACACTTAATTTTAAAAGCACTTAAAGTTGAAAAATGGTATGCATTTTAATGCAAAATGTGTAAT
>JAPDSC010118351.1:0-23845 GCA_026290005.1 Latrodectus geometricus
GTTTTCAAAACCTAAGCCTAAACAAAGTGACTCAGATGCCGAAACGGAAGAAAAGGAAAAAAAATCAGCTGGGCAGAAGCTGCAGCATCACTAAATAAGTTTATCTCTTTTGCTGAGGCTAGTACAGTGCTTCAAAAATTATTGATTTCCATATCATTAGAAATAAATTTTAAACTAAACGTCAAGAAAACAAAGACATTCATGACTTTTTTAAATCTAAGTGAAATATGTTTTACAGTACGTGTACATACATTAAATGAAATTTAAAATAAACTTTGTTGTATGTATTTCCATACTGTATTTGTAGTTTAATTATTAACCTATTGTTCTTATAATTACCGTCCAATAGACCGGAATTTTCGGTAGTCCGGCACCGAGCCGGTCCCGAACGTGCCGGATTATCGGACTTCTACTGTATATACTATATTATATATATATACATCCTGTTTGCCCAGCACACTTGTAACTGGGGTTAAACTAGAAAACAAAATGAAGTGCAATCTGCATCAGATTGTCAGTTTCCAGTAACTTTAAAATGAAAGCATAATTTCCTTTTGAAATTTTAATTACATATATAGCGATGCTAGGGAAGGTTGGACCTATATCTTAACGTTAATGGATTTGGTATACTCGCTCAACACCAAGTACCTCATAATTTTGAACAAAGTGTAGGTGACAAGGTCACACGTGAACTGGCACCCACCTCTTTAGATCCATACCACACCAGGGGAAAGGAGGACTTAGGGCATCATGGATTAAAGCTCCAACAACTAAGTGAGAGAGATTGTGGTCACTGTCCCAATCACAAGCAGTGACAAATGATATCATCCTTTTACTGGCCTCAACAGAAATAATCAAACCTCTCCCAAGTGATGCAAGATTCGATTAACTACAATTTAATTTCAAAAGTATTAATAAAAGACGAATACAGATTGTAGGATATAAAACCAGTGAAAATGCATGTTATTATCATAAAACTTCAACCCAATTATCAACATAAGTAAATCGTGAAAATTTTATGCCAGAAATAAAAACTATTAGGAATTTTGTTTTAATCTAGTACATTTCGAATAATGCATTACAAGCACTTTAAGACAATTCGATTTGGCACCATATATCACAATTTAATAGTCGCATAGGCAGATGAAATTTTGTAAGCTTTAAGTTTTACAATTCTTAGTTTTAGCACAGGCAAGTTTTTAAGTCATTCGTTTCTCATAACCATGTGTCAACGTATGAATTAAAAATGGACTTTAAGCTTCTTCTTTCTTTCTTTTTTTTTTTTTAAGGAGGGGGGGGGATTTGAAAATCCTTTTCTATGTTTAAAAAAATTGAAAATATAGTTTCGCGTATCCAATATTTATTGGGGTTACATAAAAAGTCGAAGATTTTCAACATAAAGCTGTAACATTCAGACATTTAATTACGCGGAAATTATGTGTGTGGGCGGGATAATATTTAATCAAAAATCCTATTATTAATTAGCGCATAATGAATGCAACCATGAATAGAATTAATACGAAAAATAAAACAGCCATTGTATTTCTAAATTTTGGTTAAAAACACATCAATTAAAAACTTGTGAACTAATGCTTTGTGGGCTAAGGCTATTGTCTTAGAATAGCCCTAGACCCTTTGTTCACCACGTTAAGTTCCTTAGGCGAGGAATTTTCCATAATTGGACATATTCACGAATTTTCTAAAGGGAGGGAAACCAGATAGAGGCAGAAGTGTCCATACCACAAGAATAACAGCTGTAACCATTAATAAAATTTCAGCTTCATGCAAGTTATTGCGCTGTTTTTCCAACTGCCTATTTCTCTATAAACCAAACCCTGTAAACACAACCAATCGGTTCTTAATTGTTATTTTGAAACAGTATTTCTTTAATCCAGAGCATATTTAGCGATACTGATTTTTGGAAATTAATTTCTGAGTAAACGTATTTGCAAATTGATTTTGTGTTTGAAATCATATTTTTCACTGAGGTATCTTTGCGAATCTGCTTTTTCAACCATGAACAAAAAGCAAACATTGGTCGTATTTAACAGATGAACATTTAATTTCGTGTTAATGAATTGCAATAAACTCTTGCCAGCCAGCTACAATATGATAAACTTGTCGCAGATATACAGTGCGAAATTTCAAATAAACGAAGTGAATAGGATGGTCAGTTTTTGATATATGAATACTTTGATTATTTTCGTCAGTAAATTTTTATTTTTTAAATATTAATTATTTTTTTTAGAAAAATTACATAATTTACCATTTTGTCTTGTTACCGAAATTAAATATGTACGCTAATTTAGCTCTGCCATTGGTAGAACGCCTGCGATTTTTTAAATGTGGAGTAGACCTCGGATCCCAAAAGTTTGGCCAGCCCTGCTCTATGGCTAAAAAAAACCTGAACACTTGTGACGTCATCAACCGATGGCTGCAATCAACCGCCTTCGTTCACGATTAAAATATTCCGAAGGAACTGTTTTAATGTTTAAAAAATCCCTCGCAATCAATTACTATAATATTTTTAAATTAATATTGATTTCACGAAGAATATTAAAAAATTAATAGTAACTTAAAAATTAATAGTAAAAATTAATATGTAAAAACTTATTCAAGTATAACTTTAAATATGAAAACTTTCTATAAAATCTAGTCAATGAAATTTTATTCAATATTGGATATTAAATTTTCCTTTGTGTACTTTCAATGGAAATATATATCTGTGGTGATTATTAATGTGCTAAATCTAATAATAGAATTACTTTTATGAAAAGTATATGTATATTTAATTAATCCTTCCTGTGCATTTTTTTAAAATTCAAGCAAAACACTTTGGGTGTTATAGTTTATTCTAAAATAATAATTAACAACATAATCTATTATAAATTGAATATATTTCTTTAAAATTTATTAAATACAATATACATGATTAATTTATTAGCAAAATATATCCTGCGTATGATAGATTTTAATGCATTTAATGGGTGATAATTTTGTGTGGTTGAAGAGGAAAAGACAATCAGAAATAATAATTTATTAGAATCATACTTTCCTTATATTTCTTCTAAAAACAATGCATAAGTTTATTTTGAAAAAGAAATATTAACATAAACGTTTTCTTTAAAAAATAATGCAAGTTTGGCAATATTTAAAATCTTATACATACAATGACTAAAATTTAAAAATTATATATATATAAACAAAATTTCCCTATATAATTTTGCATATTTCAACACAAATAAATTATTTACATACAATAGAACAAAATTAAACTATATTACTACATTTTTATTCAATTTATTTTGATGCATTCATAATAATGGATAAAAATAACTATATGAATATAATTGTTTACGATGATTTTTTTACCATTTTTCTCATCAATAGCTTCACTAGTTCTTAATATATCAGTTGGTTTAAAATGCAGTTCACACACCTAGAAGTAAAATTTAAATATAAGAAAGCTGATATACATGGAAGAAAGAAGTTAGTTTTTTTTTACTAATTTCTATTTGATGCATTTTCAATTTGACATGATCATTAGGATACATTTAGAAAATATTTCCAAAGAGCTATGAGTTTAACAATTAATCTATTACTCATTCTCTTTTAATCCCAAACATTCTTTTATTATTGATAAACAGATGAATGTTTTCCTATTTAAATTTGAATGATAGGATATTAGGCGTAATAAATTAAACAAAATTCCATCAATGTTAATCAATTATCTCACCATGAAAAACTTTCTTGTGTGTCAAAGCTCTGATGTAATAGAAATTCAAGTTCAAAGGAAGGATCATTTGCAAATAAAGTTGAAAGCAGTGCTATCCATAAACAAATGCAATTCATTGACGTTTATTCGCTACAATTACATTTCCAGACTAAAATTCAAAACTTTAATTTATTTCATCAACATTATATTTCATTCTAACAGAAATATGTGAATCATAGCGACAGACATTTCATTCAATAAGGATATTTAAACATTCTGCTGATAAAAGAAAGTCAACCAAAAAAGAGCCATTTGGATATTACTTGGATTTAACCAGTCATTTTTTGAAAGAATTTTTGATTAATAAAATACTTGATATATCAGAAAGTAATAATTTCATTTGCAAAATTATATCTGACTCTTAAATGCTGTGAGTGGAAATTACTTATTTCTTTAAGAACTATCAATCGTTCATAATAATCATCCAAAGACCAGAGAATTATTCCTTATACAAAGAAGTATGAAGATCATTTGCAAGAACAGAATGAAATTTTGTTAACAAGGAGATAATTTCGAACATGGCAAAGACATTCTGCCATTTATCACTGATGACGACGTTTTACTATAAATCACAGGTGACGGCATTGTTTATTTCAAATTATGGTATCAACTTCTTTCCATTAATCTCTGGACGACTTTTAACTGTTAATCACTGGGAATGACTTTTTACTACTAATCATTGGTGACGACTTTATACAATTCAATCCTTACTGGTGGCGACTATTACTAATTACTGGAGACAAATTATATCTAATATGATTGAATAAAGATTATTATTATGTATTCAAGATGGATAATTTTCCAATCATTAAAGGTGGCGAGATGATAACTTCTCATCATGGGTGACAAAGACCTGAAGTATTTGTTCTGGATAAATGACTAATATCATCAAGTAGTTATCTCGTAACAATTAATATACATATACCTGCCAAAGGATGCTAAAATATATGAATATAACCATGGATTCAATTGTGAGAAAGAATAAATAACTCACTATGCCACTGAGAGTCGACAATCAGGTGTTGATATTTCCAATCTTCTTTAATTAATCTCATGCAAATTACATTGGATATAATTTAAGAATATTGAAAAAACACATAACCAAATTATTTTCACTTAAAATGGAACAAGTTAAAGTATTTCATCAGTCTGTAAAATTAAAGTTTTATAATAATCTAAGAAAATCAGCACTTTTTTAAATTTTCACTGAACCGCAGTTTCTAGTTTTATGTAATTTTTAAAATTATTCTCAGAGCCAGATTTCCTGATATGCTTAAATAATTCGGGAAAATGTTTAAAATTTAGTATAATTTTCAAAAATATATTTAATTAGTTTTTATTCAGAGGAAGGTAAGCTCGAATTTGTTAGAAATTTATTACACTAACTGCAAACTTTAAATTATTTTATTTCCTTTTTTCAAGTTATTAGTTTATTGAATATGTTTAAAATTACTTGGAACTGGTTTTCTCTTTTATTCTTTATGTGTTTCAAAATGGAATCTCACACATGCAAATCCTGGCCGGAAATAAAACACAATGAATGAAATTTATTTCTTTATGGTTCCCGCATGTTAATGATATTCTGTAAAGCCGCTTTGCATTCTACATAAGATTTTTAAATGTCCGCAGAAATTTAAGAGCGACTTTTCCGTTGGAATTATTTCTGATGTCTATTTTTAAAATATAATCATAGTCATGTAGCTTAACTTAATGAAAATTGGGGAATTTATTCCTTAAAGCGAAAACAATTAAATATAGTAGTAATTTCTAAAATAAAATGTGGGACGTATTAAAATTATTATTTTGATTCTTGTTATACACTTAAAAATTTATAGTAAAAAAGAACTATACACAAACAACATTGTACACTTTCGAACCAAAAGAAATAAACGGAATTAATGTACTTTTTCAAAACCTTTTCTCAAGAAAATTACTGTTTGGAAATAGTGAAACCAAAATGCTCTTAAATATTGTTCAAGATTCCTGAAACTTCTGGCCTATTAACATCATAATTTTAACATATTTACAGATATTAGTATCCTCAGATTTTGGAATTTTAAAATCTTTTAAATTTTAATTAACTTTAATAATACAATTTAATTAGCATGCATTCTAAGTAACAAATGGCAATTTGTTATACTGGTTTTTGGAGGGAAACAGACAATGATTATTACCAATATTATGTTGCATTGCAGATCATGGAAAGCAATACTTCAGAAAGTGACATTGATTAAAAGCATTGAACAGCATTGTTTGAACATTTAAAAATATTATAAACATACATTTACTCCACTTCTAATCAAAAGGGAGATAGATGTATTTACTAAATTATAGGCTAATTGAGCAGAGGGATTAACTATTATTGCTCATCAGCATAAAAAGTTGCAGTATTATCAATGGAAATAAAGACTAAATATTTGTCGTAAAAACCATCTAATTGACTGGTGATTATACAGAGACTTTGGAAAGACATGTATAAGCATTGCCTGAGAACGATTATTTCATCGGCACTGTTCAGAATAGTTGTTTGCTTCTTGGCATTTTAAAAACATGTATTGCTGTTGATAGAAATAAAAACAGTTTTGCTGTGTAAAAGTGGACTTAGGGCTCTTTGGTGAAACTACTATAAAAAAACGCATCTGGATTCCTACTTTTTGGGTGATGTGGTAAAGGAATCACTTTCCTTAGCTTGTTATACTACAACTTAAATCTAAATCTATGTTCGTAAGTTAACTCATAAATATAATATCATAATGAAATATTCAATAGATTTACTGTTCCTACCGTTTCAAAAATTTGAATATTTTAGAGCACTTAAATTTTTAGAATTGCCTAATACATTGAAGATCTTAATTTGATTTCGTTTGATTAACTATTTGAGAGATACTTATTTGTATAATTAAGCATATCATTGAAAATAAATACAAGCACAGTAAAATAATTAAGTGACATTAATTAACTTGTGATACATTAAAACATTATTAAATTTGCATCATGATCATTAAATGAAAAAAAATTTCTTTTTTCTTAATTTAAGCCCTGTGTAAATAATTAATAATTTATATAAAATTTAAACTTTTAATTTTCAGCTCTTTATTTTCAGAGTTTTTTATATATTCATGGGAAAGAAGAAATAAATTCCTGTGGTCTAAGAAAATAAGTCAATGGATTTAATAAATAATTAAATTGTCATATTCGTATTTATATCAAAAAGTATAAAAATTTAGTATTTTGATTAATACAAAATATTCTAATCGACTTATTTATCCTTTCTGATATGTTGTAAACATAAATCCTTGATTTGCAGTACGCTGTTGAAATATTCCGACGCTATATAATATTAAAATTTATAATTCTATTTTTTAAATAAAAGTAGTTACCTAATTAAATCAAATCACTGTAATACTTCCAACTATGCCAAATGTTTCGATATGTTGCCAATAGAATTCGTTGAAATAAAAGAAGCAACATCATTGTCCTGAATAGAACGTTTTTCTTACGTAGCATTCATTTTTCTGAAGATATTAACTGTCTCGTCTCATTACTCTTTGTAAAATGTCAAATCATATCTCGAGATTTTTAACTGTTTTTTCCCCACTGCAATTATATAAATTTATATTTCCTTACAGAGCAATAATTTTTCGAACAAATAAAATGTTGTAAGATAAAATCATAATATCAAATAAGTTATTACGTAAACTTTTTGAGGAAGCAAAACTTAGAAAGAAAATTATTGTCTTGCTGCTATCAACATCAAAAGGGGTTGACTGATAAGGTTTTACTATAAATCACAGGTGACGGCATTTTGTATTACTAAATACTGGTAACGACTTTTTCAGTTGATTACTGGAGACGACTTTTAAATATTACTCACTGGAGACGACTTTTAACTATTAATCACTGGCGGCGACTTTTTATTACTAATCATAGGTGACGACTTTTTATTACTAATCATGGGCGACGACATTTTACTACTAATCATGGGCGACGAATCTTTACTACTAATCATTGATGACGACTTTATACCACTGATTTATCACTGGTGGCAACTTTCTATTGCTAATAACTCGAGACAAATTATGATGGGATGAAGATTATCATAATATATTCTAGATGGAGAATTTAGCAATTATTAAGGATGACAAGATTATTTCTCATCATGTGTGACGAGATGATAACTTCTCATCATGTGTGACAAAAGAAAAATATGCACATGGTATATGACTGAAATCAACTATTCCTCATACGAAAAGATCTGAAGCATTTGTTTTGGATAACTGACTAATATCATCAAATAGTTAACTCATAACAATTAATTACTGGTGTTCCCAAAAGTGTTCGTACACTTATGAGTTTCAGTGAAATATTGCTTTATTCATTAATAAAAATTAATATTTGAAAGTGAAAATTTTCTAATAATATCTATGGATATATCTTGGCAAAACTACATAAAATAATTTATATGAACATGGTAAAACTTATTTTTTCTAAAAACAATAATCTAAAAACAAAATCCTTACCTAAGTTCGATTAAAATGCATATTACGAACACAGCTTCGCCAATTGGCGAAAATTATTTCGCCACGTGGAGGAGACGAAGTGAATGGAATTTCAATGGCAACCCACATTGGGCACAAAACACACGACTGTTTGAAAAGAATGACAACCATAAGAAATCGAGGGACGTCCAGCGTTCAAATTGCTCTAAGCTTAACACTAAAATAAAGAAACATTACTCGCACAAAAATCGATTAAAAGTTTCTATTTAAAAGTATTTCAGAATTAAATTTGAAGGAAATAAAGAAGCGAAAATAATAAGAAGTTAAAATAAAACAATTTTAATTTTTTATATTAATTATTTTAATAACATCTGTTTAAAAATAAATAAATAATTTCAAAATTAATAAAGGAATTTTTTTATATATTTAATTAAATTTTGATTTGTTTTTAAAAAATCATTAGCACATAAAACTACAAAATTTAAAATTTCGTTTAACATTTTTTTACATTACGTTGAACATTTACATTAATATTTGGATTTTAATTTAAGCATAGATTATAGTTTATATAAAACTACTGTTTCGAGCAATTCCCCAAATTTAACAGTTTCTGTTATTACTATTAAATTAAGGAAACAAATCTGAAGCAAATAGAATAATTCTATAGTTTCGGTTATTTTCAAAATTTAGGTACTTAAATTACACATTTTAGGAAATGTATGCCTGCATAAAGAATAAGTAGAATAAAATTTTTACCTTTATTCTTCCTTTGTATCACCACAATTGGCTGGTGGACAAAAATAGTTAACAAACCATATAAAATCTTTAAAAATATTAGTGGGCGCAGAATGCTTTTTTCATTATCAGCGAAGTAAAAATCAAAGTAATCTCCCACCTGTCTGCTTAATAGTATTCATTTACACGCAAGATATTCATGTGAAATTTTAAAAAGAGCCCGCAACAACAAGACTAAAATGAAAAATAATGATACAAATTTACTCGCAAGTATTCATTTACACGCATAATAAAGTAATATTCATTTACAGGCAAGATATTCATGTGAGCTCAAATTTTGACGCAACATCGCGATTAAAAATAAAAAATAACACAAATTTGTCGGTAAACCAAAGAGTTGAAGCGGGGTAATTTTAAATTATTTTTTAAAATATTTAAATAAAGAGCCTGGTTCATTATGCCTTCAATAAATACAAAATTACTTAATCCTTACATACACCCTCTCTCACAAGGACATCTCTACCGCCATGCTTTAGTTTTCCAACCAAGGTCTTGGGATTAAGTGTTCTTCATTTTTCTTTCTCCATCGAAATCAAAAATGCTTAATTTGTTTTCATTTACGAATAAGACATAATTCTAATACGCTTCGGGTTTATTTTTCATTGATTTTTCAAAAAAAAAAAAAAAAGGCTTAAACTATTTTTTTTTTTTTTTTACACTAGCAAAAAAAAAAATTCTTTGACCAGAGCACCGAACTAATTAGCCTGGTCTAAGTACTCATCGAACAGTTTCAAGGGAATTAGAAGTAAAAAATTTTTTAATAAATTCTTTGTAGAAATCTTTACAACACTCAAAAGTAGATTTTTCATCAATTTTTTAACTATAAACCTCTGATCATGTTGAGTTAGCTTTGCCGGGCGACCACTTTTTACCTTATCTTCGATCCAATTTTCTTTTTTAGAGCATTTTATCCCATACTACACCATTAGAATGTGGTAAATTTATTAATTTAGCGATATACTGGATGGTTTTTCCACTTTTATAATGAAAAATTATCAATTTTCCAATGCTGTTCGATGCGACTACGAGTAATTTTTAAATATTATATAAAATGTAACACAGAAAGACCTCAAAGAATAAAATCAAATAGTCTTTTATACAACACTAAAATGATAAAATAAAAAAATAGTTCCAGGTTTTAGTTTTATTCAAATGTAATTTTACGAAAATGTTTCGGTGTACCTAAACTTTTGCGGTTTGTTTTATCTATGATTCCTTGCATTTTCAATATAAAAAAAAAGAATATAAGTCCTTATTAAAAACACAATTTTCTTTTATTCAGAATAGTATAGAAAAAAATATAGTAAAAATATTGGTTTAATTTGATTTCAATCCCGGAATACAGCCATTTTTATACAAAATTTTAAAGGGACGTATTAAAATTTTGTTTCTGGTTGTATACTACAAATTTTGTAGGAAAACAGAACTGCAGCCAAACGATAGCATTGTACACTTTCGAACAAAGAAAAATAAACGGAATTAAAGTACATTTTCCAAGCCTTTTTAAAGAAATTAAGTGCATGGAAATAGTGAAACCATTATGTTATTAAATATTTCTCCAAATTCCTGAGAATCTGATAGCATATTAAAAGCATAATTTTAACATATTTACCGATGTTAGCAACTTCAGAAACTAACTTTAATAATACAATTCAATTAGCATGCATTCCAAATATGATGTTTTAACTTGTGACACTGGATTTTTGAGGAGAATGAGACAATGATTATTGCCGATTGAATATTGTGTTGCAGAACTTGAAAAGAAATACTTCAGAAAGCAACATTATTTAAAAGTATCGAACAGCATTGTTTGCACACTTAAAAATATCATGTAACATGCTTATACTCCCACTTACAAACAAAAGGGTAACAAATGTATTTACTACGTTCATGACTATTTGAGCAGAGGAAACAGCCATCATTGCTCATCAGCATAAAACGTTTAGAATGATCCACGCAAATAACGACTAAATATTATTAATATTCGTCATAAAAAACATCTAATTGAATGACGATTAATCAGAAACTTCAGAAAGACGTGTATAAACATTTCTTGAGAACGAGTATTTCATCGGCACTATACTGAGTACTGTTTAGAACTGTTGTTTCGTCTTGGCATTTTAATTACATCTATCGCCGTTACATAAAATAAAAACAATTTTGATGTGTAAAAGTGGACTTAGGGCTCTTTGACAAAACACTATAAAAAAAAAATAAAAAAAAAAAAAAAAAAAAAAAAAAAAACGCATCTGGATTCCTGCCTCTTGGGTGATGTGGAAAAGGAATCACTTTCCTTAGCTTGTTTTACTACAACTTAAATTTAAATTTATATTCGTAAGTTAACTCATAAATATAATATTATAATGAAATATTCAATAGATTTACTGTGCTTGCCGTTTTAAAAGTTTTAATATTGCTGAGCACTTAAATTTTTAGTTTAGCCTAATACCTTGAAGATCTTAAATTGATATTGTTTGACTAATTTTTGAGAGATACTCATTTGTATAATTAAGCATACCATTAGAAATAACAAGCACATTAAAATAATTAAAAGACATTAATTATCTTGTTGTACATTAAAACATTATTAAATTTGCATCATGGCAAAAAATATGCATTTTTCTATGACTCATGAACACAAAAAATAATGTTTATTATAAAGCTTACTGAAATTGTAACAAATAAAATTTAATATTCATTAAATTAAATAAGAAATTTTCATTTTTTTCTTAATTTAAGCCCTGTGAAAATAAATAAGTTAAATGTATATAAAATTAACACTTTTAATTTTAAGCTCTTTATTTTCAAAGTTTTTGATATGCTTGGGAAAGAGGAAATAAATTCCTGTGGTCTAAGAAAACAAGAATAGATATAATAAATAATTAAACATTCATATTCGTATTTATATCAAAAAGTATAAAAATTATTTTTTTTCATGAATATAAAATATTTTAATCGACTAATTTACCTTATTTGTTATGTTGTAAACATAAATCCTTGATTTGCAGTAAGCTCTTGAAATATTCCGTCGCTACATAATATTCAAATTTTTAATTCTACTTTTTAATAAAAGTATTTACCTTATTAAATCAAATCACTGTAAAACTTCCAACTATACTAAAATGTCTCGAAATGTTGCCAATAGAGGTCGCCACTAAATCTTCACTAAAAATTCCCTATTGGAAATAAATTTTGTTCGAGAGAGATTTGAGTTTCCTTTATTAACTCATAAGTTCCGTTATTACTTATAATTTGACCTTTTATATCCCATTACAGTTTACTAATAAATATTAACTGAGATTTTAAAAAGATTTCTGATTTAAATAACCGATTAAAGATTTTAAAATGGTACAAAATCATTTGTTAGAAGTAAGAAAATGTGTTGAGACACGTCAGTACGGATCATCATCTATGAAAATTGATCCCACTTTCACGTACTAGGTATTTTTCCCAAAATTCAATGAGTTAAATATTCATTTAGTATTGAAAACTGCTATTTTCGCTTAGGATTTAAAAATTTTAAAGAATAATATAATTGTTACAATAAGAAAGGAAAATAAGATAAAAAATTGTTTTCATAATAGACACTGACAAAAAAATTACTATAACTGATTCATAAGAACTGGAAAAGAAAAAAATTAATAAACTTAAGCAGAGACATGATACAATGACATAACTCTGAATCCACGCTAATCTGACGTTCGAAATGTAGCTAGTTCAATACTTGATTTAATCTTGCGTAAGGAATTTTGATGCTAGGACAAGAAATGAAGTAGGAGATAACTGCGCTTTTACTTTCTGCATTCACATACACCAGATGTGGGCTTGAAAATTTACTCTCTTGTGACACGTTACTAAGACACAATAAAAACGTAAATATGTACTAAGAAAACCTTCATGAAAGATTGCATCTAAATATTTAATAAGCGGAAATATTTAATGTTGTGCCAATTTAGTACTTATGTTTTATTTTGACTATAACTTTCTTTCGCAAATAAAATTTTGATTTCGAAAGAAATTCATTAAATCCAGCAACAATTTCTTAGAAGAATTATGGTTAGCAAAATCTTTAACAGATTTTAGGAGTTATTTTCCATTATATGTTAGAAATATGGAGGGAAATGTTAAAGCACTATGTTGACCTACGCTTCCCTGCTTTGTAAATATTTTAATTAAGTTTTCATGTCCATAAAAATTTAATAGAAAGTTTTTTTTTATCTACTGGAGTATATGTATCCTTGATAGAAAAATATTTTAAATCTAGCATTATGAAAAATATTAGATTTTTCAACACTTGGGAATAAACTGATCTTTAATGATATTGAGATAAATCTGGTATGGTAAAATGATGTTTCTTAGTTCGATACTGACCCCTATTGAATAGAAGGAAACTGATTATTCATTTCAATATGAATTATATGAAATGAAGGCATAAATAATTTTCAAAGCAATTTTGTTCTTTTTACCAAATTAAGCGAATTATTCCTGAATATACGCATATTCTCTAAGGGAGGTTCTGTAATTTAAAATATTGTATGAGCCACTATGTTGATTTATCCTGAATTTATTTTTTCTAAACATTTACAATGCAATAATTGCAACGCCTTAGTAGCAGATATTATTTAACAAGGATTATCGAGGAATGTTCGCGATATCTATAAAAAACACATCGAATTTAACTCTACCTTGCCGTGAAAAATTATTTAATGTAGTGATGATTAAACCTTAATTAAATATAAGATAATTATAACCGAATAAAAAAAAATTAAATGATATATTGGGAAAATCAGAATGCTAGTTACTCAGTAGTGGACAGCAGCTCAAAGGAATTATAGCTATCAACAACGATAGTATCCGCATATATTGTAACTCTATAAATGACTCGATGCTTTATGTAGCATAGAGTTTGAAATATTAAGTAAAAGTGAGTGAACAGGAACAGCTAAAACTGAACCAAGTTATTTTCTAAAACTTTCATTTTTCGAGTTGACAACCAAATGATAATCTCTTTGACAGTTGGTTCAACAATTACTGGACTCAAACTTCTTCTTGAACTTGGTTGTTTGTAGTGGTTTGGAATTCACTTTGAATTCTAAGTTTCGGTCCCATTTACACACTTGTGAATAAATGGCCATAAAGCAAAAAACAAACACAAATCAAATTTTTATTTAATAAAAGTTAATATTTTGGAACAAGAGGAAAATTTAAGGAAATTTATCGTGTTTTTATTTAGTTCCTTCTGTTTAACATTTGTTCCCATTAATAAATTGTAGGAAATTTTAATTAGTAATTATATTGAGAAATATTATTAAAAATTATTTATTTCATAAATAATTTTTGTTAAAATTATAAGGAAAATTCTCCATTTATATAATACACAATATAATACAAATTGAAATAATATAATCTCAAAAAATGTAAGGAGTTTATATATAAAGGTATTAAATTTTAAAATCTTTATTACAATATTCGTGATGCATACAATTTTTAAAAATATATTGGCCCTATAATGGCTAATCTGGCATTATCTTGGTCCATTATTGGCAGTCTAGATGGGCTCATTCTTGGGTGGTCTACATTTTGTTATATTGGATCAATCTGAGTGTTCAAAAAAGGATCAGCGTACGTACCAAGATAGACCCAATTTTGGCTGCCAAAATTGGTCCTATCAAAGAAGCCTACATATGACCTATGTAGATTTGTTTACTATCTATGTATTCATAACAAAGGATCTTATTTTGAATTGCTAATATTATATCAACTAATATTATAATTACTAATGTTATATTGGACCAATCAGGTTAGTCAAAAAAGGATCAGCGTACGTACCAAGATAGAGCAAGTTTTGGCTGCCAATAATAGTCTAATCAAAGAAGCCTACAGAGGACCTATGTAGATTTTTCTACTATAATGTAACTCATATTGATAACAATGAATCTTATTTTGAATTACGATCAAAATATTTTAAATTGTTGCAACAAATGTACAATTTTTCATTGAAAGATGTAGCGTTGCATCTTGTATAAGTAAAATAATTGCCATGCTTAAAATTTATTATTTTGACTTCCATAATGGAAAGCAAACACATTTGACAAATTTGGGTATAATTGAATTAGAATCATCAAACAGGGATAATCACGATAATCATCGTAACGGAAAAGAAAACGATCGCAATTATTGCAGTAAATTTTTTTTGTAGTCTTTACTGTTTAAAAAAGTTTACATTTTTATAAACTACCAAAAAATATTACAAACATCTTATTTAAATATTATAAACTAAATAATGACAAGACTTATTTAAACTTCAAAGTTTATTTCTAATGAAAACTGCTTAGCAATCGCTTCGATGACTGGTTGCGAGAGTTTAATGGATTAATACTCAAATTTGTTAATCTTTTCAGCAAAATTTAAAAATTACTGCCATATGATGAAAAACAGATTAAGTTGAAATTAACACGCAGAAAAGAAAGAGATTAGAAAGAAGAAGTAAATATTTAAAACCTACCTATTGGGTAGGCATGAGCTATTTAGAATATATTGTGCATGTAATGTTTAAAACAATCAAATTAGCAATGCAGTAATTTGTTTAATATTAAAAGGAAATCATTTCTACATTACTTAACACTCGTTGATTCAAACGGTCAATTTTTGTGCATAAATATATAATCACATTTTTATATTTTACACTATTTTTATTTCACTCAATAAATGATATTTTTCTATTATGTGAATTCCAATTACATTTTGCTTTCTGCAAGAAACTAAAATGTGAATTATACACTTGAAATCATCTTTCTACTTATGGCTCTCGTGAAGAAAAAAAAATTCTTAATTTGTTAATTTTTCTATCTTATAATGAATCGCTCTATCCCTAACAATAAAATATCAACAATTGTATCAAGTTTAGTTAAAAATATTTAGTTAGATGTTAACTGTTAATTGATTCTGAATTTATTAAATTTAGTCCACACATCTCGCTCTCAAATATTATTTTTATATAAGAAATAATATAAACAAGAACAAACTTATGCATTATTTGTGAAAAATTCAATATTTATTTGGAAAAATATTACCCAGGTGTAAAAACATTCTACTTGAAAATATTAACTAGATAATAGAACAGTTAATTCTTAAATTTTTTTATACAAAATGCATGTATTTTTTGTTATTTACATAATATATTTCATTTATTTACATTTCTAACATCCAACTTTAAATGTCTAATTTGCTGCCATTTTACTATAATTTTACAATACAAGAAAAGCACCTATAAATTAAACAATAAAATATTTAAATTCTTTTTCACACATACACATATTAGATTGTTTGAGACTTATAACAGACGTGCATATATACGATTGTCAATTTCTTTTACATCATGATTGGTCTCTTATTTTATGCTGAAAAGATTAGGATATTCAAAAGTTATTTACTTATCTCCATACATTCCTTTTAAGTGAATATTTTAACTGTATAAAAAAATGCTAATATTTTATCATGCATAAAATTCGAACCTAAAATTGAAAATAAAATAAAGAGGATTCTGTTACAGATTTAATGGAATGGTAGTTTTAGCAATATAGTCGCAGCTTGTTTTTTTCTCTCATACATTTTTATTTTTATTACATTCATGAAATATTTTATTTTTATTCATTCATTTCAGTCCAAAATAGTGATAAAAATGTTTTATGAAAATTAATATCGTTTCGTTTGTATAATTCAAAAAATCTGTTATCGATTTTTTTTTAATTGAATTTGATATTGAATTTCTATTTGGATGTCATCTTTGTAGTCATTGCATACCATTTCATTAGATTTGGTTGATTGAAATGCATTTTTAAGCATATTAAGTATTTTAGCATTTATAATTTATTTACAAAATTACTACTTGATTTCTACTAGTACTATTTGATCATTCTCATAGTAAATATTTATTTACATTAAAAAACGTATAATGCATGCTTATGTACAATATTTCGCACCTGAAGCGATTTTAACATAAAAATAAATATGGATTGTTTAAAAAATATGCTGTGGTTTTTAATTGAAAAATTTTATTGAAAATTTTAAAATGCTCATCTCATTCCTTTGTGTGAATATCACTGAGTAGATTATTTAAAAAGGCTTCAATATATGCTACTCAGGAACTGAATATGAGTTCTTTTTTTTTAAATAAAATAGTTTTCTTTTATTTTGTATTTACTGAGTGTTATTTCTTACATATTGACTACATAATTTTATTCATAATTCTATTCTATACAATTTGATTTGATTTGTACATTATACTATATTGATTGCTTTATATTCTTATTGATTATATATTCTATATCACTTAAGTAAATTACACTATTTTTATTTCATTAACAAATGTAATTTACATGAAGTGATTGTGCTTGGTGTCTATTGTGCTTGGTGTGCTTGGTGTAACACGTATTCGTAAAACAAGTATATTATGAGTAACATAAAGTCAACTACATAAAAACTTTAAATATTTCGGCAGAAAAAGTTACAATTTGCTAATGATATAGTTCACTTTGTAATCAAAAACCAAGATATATTTTATTTCAGGTAAGTTTTACGCGAAAATTGCCTTTGGAGTTTGTTTTTATTTTATTTAACTGTGGTTTCAGTTCATATACATTTTAATTTTGAAACTCCAAGGCAAAATCAGGTTTTTTATGGTATCAAAAATTCAGCTTCAAAAAGTAGATTTCAATATTTTGGATTTCTTTCTGCAATATTTGACTATGAACAATGTGATTTTTTTCATAATTCACAGAATAATCATTAAAAATCTAACATATTCTGTTAATATTTAATGACTAAAACCTTAACGTAATCAATTCTCATTTATTCATCCATTTATATTTAAAACAATCCTGATTATTGGCACATAAAATGAATAGTAATCATATACAGAGTAATTTTATACACTCAGAAACATTCAAATTAGCACGCTAAGAAGAAAAAGGTACAAAAGCGAAAGTTCGTAAATAAGTACAATGAGATCCAACATGCAAATGATACAAATTTGGTGCCAATGAGCATAACCACACACTCTGCAGTGACATTGCAATCAGAAGTGGATGTATAAGTGGAAGTGATATCTGATGTAAATCGGCGCAGAGTGGAAGATTCGGAAACGTGACAGTCACATGCTGACTCTAGGAGAACTTCTTTAATCGAAGAATGCCAGGGAGACGTGTAAAAAGACATTTCGCACTTAATTTGAGAGAATCCTCATCATCAAACTGAATGTCGCAAGCTAATTGACACGCCGTGTTGGTCAGCGGCTCAAATAGTTTGTAATAGAATATAAAAATAGTTAAATAGAAAAAAATAGTTTAATAGTTAGTAAAAATTGGGTTTAGTTTGGGTCGGTAGAACATGTTGAGAGCAGTGAGCATGAGATGGTAAACACGTACAACGTATCAGGAAAATGACGAGGCGATAGCAACGTAGGATCGTGAGCCATTCTGAGTCTTGGATCAAGTAGTGACTTATTCCACAATACAAGCAGATCTAGGGGTGCCTGACCACAATCCATTACCAGACGCTTTGCGGAAGCGAATCTGCTATCCAAGCTCTCGTTTTATTTATTGCCTTTAGCACCGCAATATCGGTGACTTCGCCTACAGTTATGCCAAGCCCTAATGACATGGAATGCACAGATTGGCAAAACGTGTGTTTAGTGATGAATCCCGAGCCATTTTGAGGATAGATGATAACCGTGTATGGGTTTGGAGGCGTTCTGATGAATGATAGATTTCCAACAATACTGTCGCATGACATACTGCCCACACAGCAGGCGTAATAGTTTGGGAAGCCATAGCTTAAGATAGCCGGTCCACTCTTGTTGTGGTACCTTAACGGGCCAGCTTTGTGTTGATGGCATTCTTCTACCCCCCGTAGGACATTTCCTAAAGGGTCTTCCAAGGAAAATTTTACAACAAGATCATGTTCATCAGTTCGAGTTGCTCCTGACTTCTTACGTCATATGTTCTCACTTTTCCATGGCCATTTCATAGTTACCTGGACTTGTCCCTGATATACATTTTGGCTCAGCTAGCTGAAACTCCAGATGCCACCATGTCACTCTATACATGATTTGAATGCGACTCATCAAGATTTATTGGGACATCTGTCTCAGGGACGACATCAGACTTCTAATTAATAGATGCCGGACCGTGTGGCAGCATACATTATTGTAGGAGGCTGTCCGACGCGCTATTGAAGTTACAGAATATTTAACTAATTCTACACGCTGTTTTTTTTTTTTTTTTTTTTTTTAATTTTCTTGATTTTGGGATCAAATGAATCTCACATCTGAATCATTGCATTTATTAAATTTCATTTCAATCGCATGCTCTCTGCTTACGTTACAATGTTTCTGAATACATAATTATTAAAATAATTAAATACAACTTATTGTGATTAAAAATACATGAGTGCAGGTTTTTAGTGAAGAATTTACATATGTTTTGGATTTCCCGTGGACTGCGGTGGTGATTGGGTTTAATTCCCTCATCATGTTAATTAAGTTTAATACATATCTTGAGTTAACACACTAATTAGTTAAATTGCTTGAAACGAGGTCACATGGTAATCTAAGTGTTGTGCCATACACTAGTTGGGCACTAGTTGATTTTATGTCGTTTTTTAGAGCCGCGCGTAAACCTAATAATACGATTGGCAAAATTTCTGTCTAATTTGTTTGATTGGGAGCTTTTTAAGAGGATTTGAGGAGCCGATGCATTCGTTCGATAATGCCATTAGCTTGAAGATGATAAGGTGAGGTTCGAATTCTAATACACCTTAACATATTTGTGAGTTCATGAAATAGATGTGATTCGAAATTTCTGCCTTTGTCTGTAGTAATAGTGACAGGTGATCCAAATCTTTAAATCCACCCACGTATTATTGCACGAACAGTTGTTTCTGCAGTCATGTCTTCTGTCGGAATGACTTCAGGCCATCTTGTAAATCTGTCATTAATGGTCAAACAATATTGTTTTCCCTCAGAAGGAGGTAAAGGTCCGATAAAATCAATATGAATGTGTGTGAACCGAGCATCCGGTGTGGCAAAAGTACCAATGGGAGATTTAGTGTGCTGAGTTATCTTAGCTTTTTGGCATTTAACACAGCTGCGAACCAAATCTTTAATATGTTTGTGCATGCCAGGCCAAACGAAGCGTTTCGTGATTAAATCAATTGAAGCTGCAATACCTGGGTGAGAAAGAAAGTGTATATTTTCAAATGTTTTTCTGCGCATACATTTTGGAACGAATGGACGAGGGTTAGCTTTTTCAAAGATCACAATAAAGGTTAATATTTTCAAGAGGAAAGTAATGTTTTTCTAATTTTAAGAAAGTAATATTCTCAGTTAAAAGATTTTACAGTTCCTCATCTTTTGGTTGACTGAGGCAAATTCTTTAAAGTCTAGTACTGAAGTAGATATTTTGTCTATATCAATGTGAGAGAGTGCATCTGCTACAGTGTTATCAGATCCTTTTGTGTAACGAATGTCAGTGGAAAATTGGGAAATGAAATCTAAGTGACTAGTTGGCGAGGACTGCATTTGTCAGGATTCTGTTTAAATGCATAGCTAAGAGGTTTTTGGTCACTAAATATGATAAAAGATCTACTTTCTAACATGTGTCTAAATTTTTTTACAAAAGAATATATAGCATATAACTCGCGGTCGTAAGTGGACCAATTTCTTTGAGATTTGCTTAACTTAACTGAATAAAAGGCTAAGGGTTCCCAATTGCTATTTGACATTTGCATTAAGGAACCGCCGATTGCTACATTTGAAGCATCTACCCATAAACTTAGTTCTGCTCCTGAGATAGGGTATCGTAATAGCGTTGCTTTGGCAATTGCTTGTTTTGAATTTTCAAAAGAAATATTTGCTTGTTCGTCCCAATATAATTGCTCCTTGTCATTTGCACTAGAACGAGGGTGCTTCTTTTTGTTTTTATGGCCTTCCAGGAATTTTACTAAGGGTGCTAGAATGTCAGCTGCTTTCGGAATACACCTACGATAAAAATTAAAAAGTACTAAATATCGGCGTAACTGAGTTAAAGTAAACGGTCGAGGAAATTCTGAAATACATTTTACTCGGTCTGGTAAGGGTTCAATACCGCTACTAGATACTTTAAATCCTAGAAATTCAATAGTTGATTTAACAAACTCACATTTTTCTGTATTTATACATAATCCATATTCATTTAATTTGGAAAACAATAGGTCTAAATAAATTAGATGTTTGCTTTCCGAACTGGCGGCTATGAGTAGATCATCAACAAATGCGTATACAAATGGTAAGTCTCGAGTTACCTCGTCAATAAAGCGTTGGAAAGTCGAGGACGCATTACAAAGACCAAATTGCATGCGCAGACTTTCAAAAAGGCAAAAGGGGGTGCAAATCACAGTTTTGTGTACGTCTGCGGGATTAATCGGAATTTGATGATATGCTTTGATGGGGTCGACATGACTAAACACTAGTTTGCCATGCAAATCTGAAGTAAAATTGGTTATGCAAGGAATTGGATAATGCTCTTTAATAGTTTGTGCATTAAGGGCACGAAAATCACCGACCGGTCTTCACTCGACAGTACCCTTTTTAGGCACCATATGCAAAGGAGAAGCATATTGGCTTTTTGATGCTCGCATATGACCCAGTTCAATCATGCGCTGAAATTCAGCTTTTGCACTTTTTAGGCGGTCAAGTGCTAAACGTCTAGGCGTAGCTACGACTGGTGGACCTTTGGTATTTATATAATGAACCATATTATGCTTTATTGGCTTATCAGGATCTGGTAATTTTGTGATATCGGGATATTTTGACAATATTTTACCATATACATTATTTACAAAAACAGATTTCATAGAAAATATTTTTCAGCTAAATATTTTATCATATACTTAAAAATCCGTTGTATTATCGACAAGACGCTTATTCCTTAAGTCTGGGTATAAATTAAAACGATATAAAAAATCTGCACCTAATATTGAACTGGATACGTTACAAATATAAAATGAATAAGTAAAATTCCTTCTTAACCCAAAATTGACCGTTACCGATTTACGGCCATACACATTGATAGAACTACCGTTAGCAGAGCGAAATGTTTGAAGAACGGGAAATGTGCGTTCTTGTTTAGAGGCGACAATTATAGAAGCATCACTCCCTGAATCAACAAGAAAACACGTACCTGTATTTTTGTCCGTTATGAACATGCGACGAGACGTGAAATTTTCGGAGTAGGAGTCCGTCGAAGCTACTCCCCCGGAGTATCGTTTCCCTGGAATGAGCATGGAGGTGTACATTTTCGAGCCTTTTCCTTAAATCGGGCATGATAAAAGCAGATCGCTGCCGTTCGTGAAGCCAATTCGTGAAGAAGATCACTGCCGATGGTAAAAATTCTCCTGGCGCCGATTCTTGCTTCTCGATCTGGATCGTATTTCCGCAATTTCCTTACGTAGCTCCTTTATTTCCTCGTAGAGAGAATCGAAGTTGGATTTCTTTTCTACGGTGAATGATGATTGAGTATGAACTTGACTGGAGAAAGCAAAAGCATTATGAGGAGGAATTTGTAGAATTTTATCAGCAATCTCAGTAGCTTTGTCGGAAGTCAGAGAAGAAATCGATGCTAGAATCGTCAGCACTGGAACTGGCATTGCTTGATTGAAAAGTTCTAGGAGTAAAGAATAATCGATTTTGTGGTTCTCGGCTTGACGTTTCATGCTCCATAACAATTCCGAAGGCTTCCGGTCCCCCAGATTTTCTACAGCTAACAACCGCCGAATTTCTTGAGTCTTGCTTTCCGAACACCGTTCCACTAGTTTTCCCTTCAGATTCTGATACGGGTCTGTTGTGTCTGACTGCATAATGACATCTCTGACGATGGTTGTCGTTTATGGAGGAAGATGAACGACTACATAATTATATTTGGTTTTAGAGTCAGTTATAGGCTTAGGAGTCGCTAGTGCGAAAGTACTTTCTATCATATAAAACCACAACGTAGGATCTGCTTTTATGAATTCTGGTATGACAACAGCCGCTGACTCCATAATTATGCAGTTTTTATTCAGGAAAAATGAGCATAGATTAATGGTTCATAAATTCTCGGGTCACCACTATTGTGATAAGTGATCAGTGTTCAGAGTGGAGAATAGAATCAAGACTTCAATTCAAGGAAGCGTTTATTACATTTCTACTACATCGCAAGACGGTCGCTTACCAAGTGGCTGGGGTCCGTCGTACTCTGCTCTACCGGTATATCACGTTCACCCGGGCGCCTGCTTCCCCCAAGAGAAAAAGGTGGTAGGAATTTATTTCCTGTCTGAACTGTGTGTCCATACCTCTGAGTGGAAACGCCATTTCCGTTACTAATTAAGGATGTGAGAAAGGGATCACCACAAACTCTTAAACTGTTTACAGATTATTAAACAGGAGAAAAGAAAGCTGTGGTGCAATAAATTGTAATAAATGAATAAATATTTAAGTTCTTTTTTTATCATAATTAGCAAACGCATTATAAAAAATATGTACTACCAAACCATTTTGGGATAAAAATTTTGAAGCGACTAGCTTAATTCACGCTAATAATTTACTTAGATACACATGAGACAAATGATTGAAACCAATCTTAGTTTACTACAGTTTGCTGCAGCTTTTACACTTGTATTCATGTTCATTTAAAAAATAAAATCCATTTGCTCACTATTCGTAAAAATATTAGCATTTCAGAAATTAACAGATTAAAGCTAA
>JAPDSC010118371.1:0-21903 GCA_026290005.1 Latrodectus geometricus
TAGCTTCACTGCCTTTAAAATTTTTTGAGTTTTAACTTGTTGCAATATTCAATTGCATCTGCAACACTTTTACTCAACACTTGAGCTGCTAATTTGACCTTCATTTTCTGTTTGTGATATGATATATGAGTAGCCCTTAATTTTTTTCCCATATGTAATCCTTCTGATTCTTGAAGTTTATGTAATGCATCAATATATTTCCAATTTATAAGAGAATAATTAAAAACAAAGTTTTTTTATTTTATCTCCAGAAGTATTCCTTTCAAGTTTAAGCACGTGTGAAGGATAAAAAAAAAATTGCAATTTTAAAGTTTTCATCATCAGGATATGGAAAAGTAGTTATAAGATTATTAATATCAAGTGAACAGCCAAGAATTTTTGCCATTGTCAAATTAGATGCTAATCCATCAAATGTCAGGAAAACAACAGTATCACCAATGTTTTTTAAAAGAGAGTATATTTTGAATTAAATTAGCTCTTTGGTGACCATTGATTCCATTCATTAGAAAGTAACCTAGAAGTAATTGACAGAAACCAAAAGGATAACAAATGCTTCTTTAGCTACAGGTAAAGAACCTTCACTTTCTGAAAGCTTCATATTAATGTAGCCATGAAATTCTTTACCATCATATTCAATATGCTGACAAATGGCCATTGCATCAATAATTAAAGAAAAATATAAAAGATATTTACTATTTTTAATTTTAGTATTCAATGTTTTGAAGCATTATTTAGAAAATCCAGGATTTCCATCAATATGTTGATACCATTTTGATAAAGTACATTGATGGGAAAGTTCCAAATTAAAGGGTTTTCTTACAAATTCATATGCTTTTGGGGAATAAAAAATGCAAACTCAGGGTAAAAGATATTATTTGTTTTGAATAACTTTTAGGCAAATGTTATTCTGTTACACTTGTAAGTTGATGAGTAAGAAATTCCTTATTAACAAGACTAACAGTCTCTAAAACATGCAAAACACCATTATCAATAAAATTGCAGTTTTTAAGTTATTCAAGAAGCATATTTAAGTCACTAATTTTTTTCTTATAACGACATATTTTTGTTGGAGAATTTTAATTTTTTATTTTTGGTTTTAATTGTTTCATTCAGATTCTCTATTTTTGTTGGAGATGTCAATTCATTTCTAGTCTTTGATACTGATGTAGGGGTTGCATCACTAGCATTAGAAATACTTGGCACAGCTGTAGTTTCACTCCTATCTTTTATAGTTTCATTTGTTGACAGGATGGATTGATCTTCAATATAACTACTGCTTCGAGGTGTCCAAGGTGTATATTTCTGAAGAATAAAAAATGGATCTACATCATTACAAATGTTAAGAAACTTCATCAGCAATTAATTCAGATAATTTTTTAATATTGAAACAAATATGAAGAAAGAACAACTTTTGTAATGTTCTATTCACACTGAATGCATGGCAAATATAATAAAAATTATTTAATATTTTGCATTATTTTATTAACAAAATTTTTTTAAAATATCAACAAAGTAATTAAGAAAATTCTGAGGTGAATTTCTGATTTTACAAGAAAATTCTTTAGCATTAAATCTAAAGACATATTCTACCTTTTAAAATGTTTAAAATATATTTTTTATTTCTCATTAGTAAAAATTATGAATTTTGAAAATATTTATAAAACAATCTTACCTTCTGCAAATAGGATGGGAATTCTTTAAATATAACTGGATAAGCATCATCTCGTAATCTGGCACAAAAAAGAGATGTCCAATCTATCATTCTTCAAACTGTGTCAGAAATGTGCTGAACACAGTTTACTATGTTTGAAGCGAAGCTAATTTTGTTGACGCACAACTTTGATCCAAATTTTTCTTCACTGCTCATCTTTTGAAAAACTATTAAAAGAAATTAGATTACTAAAAAAGGACATCATTCATTAAAAATTACAGAATATAGTAAGAATGGAACTAAGTTCCTTGTGTATTACTATTTCAGCTAAATACTCAATGACAGAAAGACAAAACTGAGTTAATTTGATATCTGCCCATGTTAAACTTTCTATCCTGTATACTAATATGATATTGTTACAAATTTAAAAATAATAATTGTATTTGTCATAAAATACCTCAGACAGATCGGAAATACTCACATTTTGGTCAACAATTGCGGTATTTAGAAGTGTTGTACGTTAAAAGCGGTTTTTCTAATAATTTGGTGACTTGGTGATGTTTTGGCGAGAAACTTTTCAACTTGGTGGGTTTTTTGGTGACTTGGCGAGAAATAGATACTTTTAGAAACATCCAGCACCTAAGCTCTAGGACCAATATTTAGCGAGATAGTCTAGAAGTTTCGAGAACCTTGGCGAAACTGGTAGATTTGTCCACCAAGTCAGGTATAAATACCGCAGCCCGACATAGATGTGTGTTTTTAGAAACCTTAGGGTTGGTACTCAGATTACAAGTTCAAGTTCAAGATGTGTGTTAGTTAGTTTTCAGTTTTGTGAAGACATGGAGTGAGGGAAGACGATTAGTCTTTTAGAGAAGCTGTCCGAGGTATTTGAGACCTTTGAGCTGTTTCTTATCGTATCTGACGAATTCTGCTGTATTAATTGTGATTGTTACAGCTGGAATTTTTATGAATAAAGTGTTGTGTTCATTAACTGGTTGTTTTATTCAACTCTCAATCAACACGAACCCTGAAGCGTGGTACAATATAAGCAATAAAATGATAAATTGTCCTTTTGTATGAAATATCTCCAATGCTTAATTCCAAAATAAAGAAATATTTAATTTAACAAACATATTTATTACTAAATATTTTAATGACAAACATAATTGTGTTTTTGGGACAAAAATATTACTTTAATATAAACTAACTCTAACAGATAGTGTGAAAACATACATGAGATAAATATAACATATAAAATCATAACAATTTGCTTATTCTTCATTTGAATTAACATAACCCACAAATATCTATGTGATAGCCAGATCAATTCCAATTTATATCTAGATATCTATAAGACCTGCATCACATCTTAAGATATTCAAAATTCAAATGTCCATTAATATACAAAACTTGGATGTCCACTAGAAATCATAAAATAGTATCATATAGACATTAACATTTGGATATTAGAGAGATTTCTTATAGATATCTAAAACTCTTGTAAATTGAATATCCATATTTTGTAAGGGCTAGATATCTGATAGAAATCAAGATATTGTTAGACATCTACATTATAGATATGTGTAATATCAAACACTGGATGTCTACTCTACATTGATAAAAAAAACTATACTTCATGAACAAAGTGAAAATTCTTAAAGCAACATTATTACAAATCAAATGAGCTTATATTGAAAAATGGAATTTATTTTAACTAACATCTATTTTTGGATATTGATTGCAATTAAAGATTAAATTATAATATATAATCAACATTGTAATGAATTATAAGTATAAAAAGATTTTAAAAATTCTAAAATAAATTTTTTATTCCTATAATTCTGAGATTATATATATATATATATATATATATTTTTAATGTTAAAATAAATTTATATATATATATATATATATATATATATATATTAAAAATATATAGGTTATAATAAACAAAAAACTGTTTTCATCACCAAGAATGATCAAATTTTTTGCTAAAGAAAGTATAATTATAAATTTATTATAATTATATTTTCTTATCTTCTTTAATATGCACTAACTTAAACAGATAATGAAAAAACATACATGAAATAAATATAAAACATAGAATGTAAAAACAGAACATTTTGCTTACTCTTCACTTGGATTAAAATCACTTTTCGAAGACATTATACAATATAAAAGATAGATGTTTATATAGACAAATATATGCTTAATTGTCATAAAAAATAAATTTTTCTTTACTTTTTCTAAAAAAGAAACATTCTATGAAAACTATATCAATTCAAATGTTTATCTTAAAAATATATTTTAAGCTATTTTTATAACCTTTTACAAATTGAAGTTTGAGGAAGAGTAGATGAACATGCAAAAGTACTCTATATCAGTTTATGATAAAAAAAAATATTCATTTTTTATCATAAACTGTAATTGTAAAAATTTTAAAATTGTAATTGAATTTTAAAATTTTTTTGAATATTTTTAAGGAAACCAAGAAAAATCAACTGGACTTTCAAAAGATTAGTAGAATTACTGTTCTTAATTAAAACATATTATATTCTTTAACATTAACTGATATAAAAAGCTTAATAATAATTACAAAAAATATTTATACATAAAATATATATTTTTTATTTCCATGTACGAAAATATCCATGTTCCAGACATAAGTCTTTGAAAGCATACATACAGTGAGTGTTAAAAGTATTTGTACAGTATGACAATTGATTTAAAAGAGATCGTTTCATAAAAATTATAAACATAAATTCCATTTTTATTAATTATAAATATATAATAGAACATATTTTCACTAGTTTCATGTGAAATTTACACAAAAACAATTTTATTCATGAATAAATATTTACAAAACTGAAACAATCCAACATCTTGTGGTGTAAAAAGTATTCATACATAAGGCATATATTGGCCAATACAATCATAATATTTCAGCTAATACGTTGTAGGACATCCTTTTGCTCGAAGAACTGCTTTGAGTCTCTTTGGCATCGATTACACCAATTTTGCTGTTATTGAGCTAGATCTGATGTCCCATTCTTGATTAAGAGCTGATTCCAAATCATTCTTATTAGAAATATGTCTGGATCTAATATTTTTATCAAGAACGTCCCATAATTTCTCAATGAGGTTGAGGTCCGGTGATTGATTAGGAAATTCCATGAACTTTGGGGTATTATATAGTATCCAGAGCCTTGTATTTAGGGCTGTGTGCTTGGGGTTGTTATCATGCATGAAAACGTTATCACCATTCAAGCCCATTTTTATTGCACTAGGTCCTAAATTATTGTTTAAAATGTCAATATAAAGTTGATGATTCATAATGCCTTTAATAATAACTAATTTGCCAACTCCAGAAGCACTCATACACCCCCAAACAAGCAGAGTGCCACCCCTGTTTCACTGTTGGCACTAAATTCTTAGAATGCATTTCTGTATTGCTCTTTCTCCATATTATTTGTCTCCTGTCCTATCCAAATATGTTGTACTAACTTTTATCTGTAAAGATAATCTTTTTTCAAAAATCTGGACTGTCGTTAACGTATTGCTTGGCAAAGACAATCGCAGGTTCCGATTCTTCTCCTTCACAAAGAATTTTAGTCTTGCAACACGGACATGGAAACCTTCATTTCTGCAGTACTGCATTTCGAACAGTACTTACGGAGACTGCTGTTCCCACGTTCTTCATGTTCTGGTGTTAATGTAGGAGCACTTATTTTGGGATCCTTCTTTAATGAACGTACCAGAAACCATCTGTCAGATGATGTCAATAGACATGGTCGTCCAGAACGAGAACTGTTTTGAACCGTTCTAGTAGCAGCAAACTTTTTTATAATTGACTGCATAGTTGTACGGGGTCTACCGACCAGATTAGTGATCTTGTTGTACTATTTACCATTTTTATGGAACTTTAAAATCAGTTCTCTTTCAGAAACACTTGAATCTTTACTTTTACGACACATTACAGAATTTCTAGTTTCTCACTACATTAAAATTTCCACTGAAGAACCTTTTAAGAAACAAGAATGACCTCAATTAACTTCATGATAATGGCTAAACTAATCACAAAATATAACTAAAAAAAATTTGCATTTCTCTTAGTGACAAATACTTTTTTACACTGCAAGATGATGGATTGTTACAGTTCTGTAAATATTTATTCATGTATAAAATATTTTTGTGTAAATTTCACATGAAACTACTTAAAATATGTTCTATTATATATTTATAATTAATTAAAATAAAATTTATGTTTATAATTTTTATGAACGGATCTCTTTTAAATAAATTGTTGTACTGTACAAATACTTTTTACACTCACTGTAGAGTTAATCATTTGTTATGGTTCCATACATACAACATGAAATTCAATATTGAGTTAAACTAGAAATTACTTTAAAAATAATATAATTTAATAACTATTAAAAAACCTTAAACTTAAGTAATTTTTTGCAATTATTAATCATTAAATAATAAAACGATAGCTTAGCTAACTACGAATAAACAATACTTAAGCAGAGCACAAATGTTTTCTTACCTGTGAAATATTATTCCTTCCAATTTTTTTTTTTTTTTTGTCTATCTCTCTGTTTGTACATCCATATGCTACACATGATCCCATTTCTTCCTTTCAATTCAGAGGAAGAAAATAATATAGCTCAAACATCAAAAATGAAGAAATAAAATTAATAATGTTATGGAATACCAAATAAGAGCTTTTCTTGTCTATCCAGGATGGCCGCTCAGTTACAATTGAAATTTAATGGTTTTCTTTTCCCTAATTCGTAACTCTAAAAGGACAACAGTCTATAATGAAGACAAAATTTCAAATACTATGATAACAGTTAAAAACTTGATACTTTCAAATCTAACTTTAAAGATTTGTATTGTGACTAAACATTTTACATGAATTTAAGGTCTTTTATATAAATGCATATAGTCAAATCTGGTTTAAAGAATCAAAAACCATAAGTTTAGATATTTAAAAGATTTCAGTTCCCAGCATTATTCTGCTAACTGAAATTTCAGCTTGCAACTATTACTAAAGACACTTTAATTTAATAATAAGCGTCCAACACAGACCAAGATAATAGACCAACGACTTCCCCTAGGAGGCTTTAAAAAAATGAAATGCCATCTTGATAGACTTTTTGAACATGTTTGAAACTAGGTGACATTAAAAGCATCTCAAGTGTGTAGAAGCGAATTTGCTTACATTGTGTTTTGTAGCATTTTAATGTTCATAATTTTGTTTTTGTGAAATCCAAATATTTTTATTATGGTAGGATGCCAAAATCATGTTTTTGTCCTGGCTGTAATAGAGGCTATAAATCAAATATTGATTGGAGAAAGAAGAATGGGGAAAAACAACCAAGTTTGTTTTGTGCACCAAAGGTATTGTCATTTAAGTCAACATGCAAAATATACTTCATCTACTTCTATTTTCATTAAATAATTTTTATCTTGATAAGTTAGTTTATGTTATGAAATGAACAAAATCTATGCATTTGTATTATTTTTGCAATCTGGCTTAAAATCAGCAATTAAATTTTGATGGCAAAATATAATCAATAATCTAGTTTAACTCCTTTTGTAATAAAGTAGTTGCAGGTTAATAAAATGCAACAATTTCATACAATATAATTAACTGTATTTTTCTTCTTTATTTCTGCATACTGTTTTGCGGAAAAATTTAAACATCTACTTTAAGTAATTCATAAAATTTATATATCAATCTAAATTTACCTCCATATTTTTCTATTGCCTGTGTATTTCTTTTTTTTTAAATTTAAATGTATTTACTATCAATATTAAAGCTAAAATCTGGTAAATCACTTTACCACTGATTTAAATAAAATAGGAAAATATAACTTAGTATTTAAAAAGCTGAAGTACTCATGCATAACCATATAAATATAACTTTGTTAATTTAGTCTACATATTATAATGTATTTTTGATTTAGGATCAAAACTTGCTTGAAAAATGGAGATGGGCGTATCCTCGGGTTGATAAACAGTTGACTTCAGATGTAGTGTGTTCTTTGCACTTTAAAGAAGACATAGATAATTATTCCGTACAAAAGTTATCAGATGGAACTGTAAGTACTTTGTATTGTATAATTTTTTTAAAATGTATATGATATATTTTTTAATGTTTTGAATATATGTGCATTGGTGTGGAAGTTGCCAAAAGAAAAGCCAAACTTGATGAAAGATTCTATTCCTAGCATTTTCCTGAACTTGCTCAAATGCCTTTCATCAAGAAAAAGAAAACTGCCTGCTGTCAGAAATTCAACAAAGAAAAAAATGTGATAGTTTTCCAGCAACATTAAAAAATGAGCAAACTTCTGTACATGGTAAGGAATTTTAGCATTGTTTGAAAAAGTATTTTAAAATTTATCAATAATGGAATCCTTATATTATCTATAATTTATCTATTAAATTAGAATGGTGGTTTTTGTCAATGTTTAGAAATATCCGTGAAATGCCTGTCAAATTTTTGTTGAAATTTATGATCTTGGAATGAAGTATTCTTTTTTAAAAAAATTTCTAATTATTTATTTAGAAATTTGAAAATATTCATATTAAATTCTGTTACAGAAAATATAATAGGATCTATATCTGAAGTAGACCATGAGATACTCAAATGCTCATCAAGAACATTAGAATTTAATTTTGAATATTTAAAAACACAGAGTTACAGCTACCTCTTTTTACATCTAGTCAATGGTCATACTCAATTACAAGAAATTCTATTGTCCTTTTGTTCTGGACCAGTGATCATTGCTTAGAAAGATGGATTGTAATAAGTGAAAATCTTAATGTCAAAGTATGTTTACTATTACTCTTTTTGTTGGAAGAAAATTTTTGCATTGTTACTTATTTCATTTACTTAGAAGCATTCAATTTTATAAGGTTTTCTGTAAAGGAATTTTAACTAAAATTGGGAACAGTTTCAGGCTGACAGGAATGAAAAGTATCTGTAATTTCATTAAAGATGTTGAGAAGTATATCATCTGTGCTGATGCTACAAATATGTAAGTAAAATAATTTTCCTATTTATTAAATACAAATAAACTTTGTTTTGTATTAAAATTACTAATTTCATATTTATAGAAGAAAAAACTGCTCAGGTTATATTCCTTCTAATTTTTACATAAAAAAAACTGGTAGTTGTAAAAATAGCTTCCAACAACAACCAAAAATGGGCCCTAGATATGTATCCAACAGTTTTCTCCTATTGAAGAAGGGACAATATCATCATAATACCTTACGGCAAAATGCTAGACTTAAAATAAGGGTAAAGCTTATAACAGAAATTAATTTATCAACATAATTTTTCCTTAGTAATTGTAAAAATCTTCTGAATATGAATGTTGCTTTTTTTCCCCCTCCATTGTACTATTTCACAATTGTTTTTTTATAAGTCAAGAAGTCATTTCATAAGGAATTACATGCAATATTTATGAATGATAGCTCACTATTCTGTTTTTAGGTACATAGTCCACAAAATTAACTGATATTTTCTTATATAGGTAGATAAATTACAGGAAAAAATTACTAGAGCCAAGAAAGAATGTATGGCAATCAAACAAAAGAAAATTTCTGACATTATTTCTGAACTTCCTGAGAACCAATATGAAACTATTGAAACATGTTTGAAAGCATCACAGTGCAAAGAAAATTGAATGAGGTACTCACATAAGTGGATTTAATAGTGTGTTTTTATCGAAAATAAAAAGTACGAAAATATATAATCATTTAAGGAAATGTGAGTTATTAAAGTTACCTTCACCCACAACATTACACAAATATTAAAGAAAAATTTAAGGATGTTTTGGTTTTCAACCTGTCATTTTCAAGAGTTTGGAGCAGAAGTCAAAAGTGATGGCTGAGATAGACAGGCATGGTAATTATTCATTAACAATAAATATGTTAATATGTAAACATTATTTAGTTTATTAAGTGAAATACCTAAAACTTTTATTGTTTGCCAGTAAATTCTATAATTTAGGACCATTGTTAACTGATGAAATGAAGTTGTCCCCAACACTCACTTTTGATAAGTCCACATTAGAGGTTCATGGTTTTACAGATCTAGGTAAACATATGCCCTTTACACACACATCTGGAAAAGCTAATTATTCCCAGGTGCTCATGTTTCGACCTTTCAAAGGAAAATGGGTGCCGGCAGTTGCTTGTTTTTTTAAGTGAAGGTGCTACATCAGGCAATATTTTTTATCTTCTGTTTTTTATTTATTCACATTATTAATAGTATATTAATAGATTCATGTTTTTTTTTTATTTTGTATGCTTTCTGCATATTAAAAAATATTGCATTTCACTCAATTTATTATTCACTTTATTTTATTTGATGGCATAATTTTACATCAAATTGTCATTGAAGGCATAGTTTTACTAGAGAAATCAGGATTTTTGTTGATGTTGTTAGTGATGGAGCATCATGGAATAGAAAAATGTGGGGAAAATTTGTGATAGACCTAGAAAATGTAAGCTGTGAACATATTTATGATCCAATTCAAAGATTATGGTTTGTTTCAGATTTTCCACATCTAATGAAAACTTTTAGAAATTCTATCAGGAAGAACAAGATAACTCTAGAAAGTGTAGTACTATTACTATTTTTATTTTCTTTTGAGTCACTGAAAATTATTTCTTGTAATTATGTTTGCATAAAATAGTTATAACAAATATGTGAATTATTAATCAAGCAATAAATACAAATGGTATTAATCTTATTTGAACTTGTGATATTCATTTTAAACATTTGAATTAGTCCTTACCATAAAATTATTTTCTGGCTAATAATTTATCTTATAAAACATCAATTTTTCTATTTATTTATATTATTAATATTTCTGTGTCAATGTTTAATACTTTTTTTAACTATGTTTATTCAAACGGACATCAAATGAAGCAATTCTTTGCTTTAAATATTATTTTTATATTAAACTAAAAATATTTCAGACTCCTGATGGCATAGTTGATTTAAGGTTTTGAGATGCTGTTGTTCATTCAGATTCACCAAACAGTTTCAGTTTAAAAGTGTGTCCAAAATTAGCAGATCATGTGCGACCAAAGTTTTATCAGAAAATTGGTTGGAATGGTTTTTAAGTATTGTTTTCCTCAATTTCATAGAGTAAACATGATAGTTTTATTTTAATAAACATTTTCATTTTTGTAGTTTTTGAGTCTTCTGTTGCTGCTGCAATGACTGTTTATAAAACAAATAATAATAATCTGCAAAAGTGTGATGGTTGCATTCAGTTTGTAAAGTGTGTAATTCAGTTGATTGATATAATGAATTCAAGGACACCTGTAACAGCTTTGAAAATAGATTCATCTTATTATAATGTAATTATAAAAATTTATAATATTATGTACTTTTTTAGTACTTTATAAGTTGTTTTGTTCTCTGAGAAATTTTTGCCTAATTACTTTATAATCACACATGTCATTATAAACTTAAAATACCAAAAACTTAAAATACCAATATTTAATATATATCTTTAATTTGATCATTTATTCTTTTTTTATTGTAAAAACTTTATTTCATTGTCTCCCAATATTTAAATATTTCATGTCTGAATAATATTTTATAGGAAATCAAGTCTTTCATTAATTATCTTGATGAGTGGGAGAAGTTATCTAAAGAAGCAAAATCTAATTTTATTACAGGTTCTACCTACTATGGTTTAAAAATGACTTTAGTGGCTACTTTAAAAAGTTTTAAATTTTTAATTGATAAGTGTGGCTTTAGTTATTTAATGACAGCTAGATTAAATCAGGATTCTTTAAAGGTTTAGTATTTGATACTTACTCACTGCTTTTGAAACTAGTATTTTTTAGTTTATTGATCTTTAAACACTTTTATTTATTTCTTTTTCAGAGATTTTTTAAAATTATGAGACATGCCTGTGGTTGTATTGATTATCCTAATTCATCTGTTTTTCTAGAAGTATTCCGTCTTATTAAAATTTATCCCTTAATAAAGCCTCCTGAAAATTCAAATGTAAATGGATCAGAATTCGTAAAGACTTTCTTAGAATTCAATTTTAATAACACTGAAAATATTAAAAAATTAGAATTTAAAGAAAAGGTAAATGCTATTATAGAAAATAGTTCACATTTATTCCAGGCATTAGCTACACTGCATAATGATCACAACTAAAACTTATTTGATTCAAATGATATAGTTGTAAGTTATTTTTCTGGTTATGTTGCCAGAAAGATTGGAAAATTTACAACTTGTGAATCTTGCAGAAATGTTTTAATTGAAATGGGGGGGATTCACAATACTCTAGATTATTAATTGAGGCCAATAATAATGGTGGCCTTCTAACACCATCCACATATCTTGTTTTATTAACAAATATGTTACAAAGTGCTACAATGCAAGTTTTGAGTAAAGAATAATCAAACATCTTTACTCTAAATGATATTTTTGAGTGCGTAGAAAGTAAGAAATTACCACTAATAGGCTGTTCAAATCATCAACATTCTTAAAGTGCTTTGATCATTAATTTTTTTTTTAATGACTAGGATGCATTTTATATGTGACAGATGAAATGAAATTGATGAAGCCAAAGTAAATAAAACTAAGAAGTATAGAAAATTATCATAATTGTATTTTTTTTTGTATAGGTGAGTCATCGGAAGCTCAGTGGTAAAGCACTAGTTTCCACTTTTTTTTTTTTTTTTACCTTTAATAAGATTTATCGTTTTATTTTTTCTTAGACGACTTGGGGTCCACACAGCTTCAGAACAATGAGGATCAGAAGTAACTCTGGGTAACATAGGCTGCCTGAGTACAGTGTCAACAACTTTTTTTGCCATTGTCAATACCTTTAAAGCTCTACCTTTATCACACTTAATCCAGGCTTTTTGTACTATGTTATATTATAAATTAAAATGTATGCATACAAATGTTGAATTGTATTTGAATGTATATGTGTGTATGTTTTTTCTGGCATTTCCCTGGATAAACATTTAGTTGCCCTTGTAAAATTACAATTTATCATATTTGTATTTGGAAATTAGATATGTGTACTTATAAGTTATATAATAATTTTCCATGTATTCATAATAATTATTAAATTTTTACAACTTTATAAGGATGCTAAGTGATACCTATGCATTAAAAATATTAAATAGTATATTTTTTCACCTGCATGTTTTATTTTATAATTTGATAATTATTGTACTTTGAAGTTTTATATTTTTATATGCTTATAATTACTAAAAATTTGAAAGATATACATGATTTATTTAAGGAAATTATATTATAGTTTTTATTTCTAGTATTTTTATATTCGTGTTTAATATGATCATTAATAACAAATTTAACAGCTTTTTGTATTTGTATTGAATTTGATCTAGCTAATTTTACTTTATATTAATTTAACTAAATTTTTAATCCTTTTTTTGTGTATGACTATGATTTTTTGGTTATTTAATTGAGTAATTTTTATTTTCTTTTTGCAGAATCCAACTCAACTCATTATTAAGCAGAAATTGATATGCAATGCAATAGTGAATGAAATATTCATGAGAAACATTCACAACTTGACATTGTTAGATGCATTGAACCCTATATCCCATTTAACTAAATGCACTATTTTTCATGAGTTACTATAATTTTTAAAAAGTGACTCAGTGAAGTAGAATATTTAGTTTGTAATTCATATAAAATGAAGCAAAAATTTAGTTTGTATTTTATGTTATTGCTTTCTTTTTAAGGAAATGTTAATTTGGATTTTATTATATCATAAAAATTAATTACAATAAAATGCAATTACATAGCAAAATATTTTTATAATTTTAACTAAGCATAAAAGAATTTAAAATTAGAAAAAATTTAATATTAAAATTATTTTCTATAAAAAGTATTTGTATAACTGAATTGATATGTAAAGCATAAATATATAATTGATTCAAATAAGATTAATTTTAATATTATAACAACATTTGTATAAAAAATATATTAAAAGATAATTATAGGATTTGATTTCTAATTCTAAATTTTGAATTTTAAAATTATCATTCTAACATAATTTAAAATTCAATATCTTTGAAATTTAAATTCTAAAATTACAATAAATGGTAAAATCTATTAAAATAATGTATCAATTAAAATGTCTTTCAACTCTATAAATTATGGTGGTTAAATTTAGAAAAATTTAAAATAAATAATCGAGGTAAAACATCAAAAAAGAAATATGACAATCCAAATAATATTGGAAGTAGATGCAATGAATTTTCTGAATTAAATTGTTCATTATTTACAAAAATGAAAGTAAAATTGGTTCCATTCTGCATATACTTAAAAATAAAATGTTAGATATTGTATTTCCCTTATCAATTTTTTACTATAATCAATGACAGATTAATAATCAATATATTTATCATGTAAATTCAACTGTTTCACATTATTTGCAGTTTCATTTAATTAATTTTAAAAGATTTTTATTCCCATAGAGATCAATGCATTTTTCCACTACGATAGTGGAAGAACGCATCGATCACGCCACCTAGCGGCATTTCAAATTTCGTCATGCCGTTCTTTTCGGGAAGTGTTAGTCTTAATACTGGTCTGTGGTGTCCAACAATCTATTAAATAGCGTCTGTTGTCATTGAGTGCCATATTACTGTTATTCGGAATAAATTCTGTAATAATGGAATCAACAGCTTTTTTAAGAAAGTAAGGTGCTTTCATTCTTCAGTTAATGGTAAGAAAGAAACATCTAGTTCTAGAACTATAATATTTTGTTCTTTTAATCGAATTTAAATACTTAATTTAAAACTTGCTTTCGTGTATGATAAAATAGATCGTCAATGTTAAAAATACCAATCCTAACGAAAAAACTTATTTACAGATAGTAGTGTCTTAGCACACAAATTGAAAATTTGCTAATCGAACTCCTTAGTTGATTTTCATTCATTATTTTAGTCATGATTTGTTTTGTTGATCATATTTACACAACTGATGAAACCAATTCCAGTCAACGGAAAAGTAAAATCTGTTATTATTAACTGCATCTACTCATTTTCCTAGTAATTAAGTTGTCTTAATTCTTTAGCGAGAGAGAAGCGATAGACATCCAATTCCAGAACTATCATATTTTATTCTTTCAGTGAAACTTGAATACATGAATTTTAAAAAAACTTCGTTTCATATTTAAAATATTTTAATGAAATTGTAAATTTTATATATTTGGACTAAGAAACATCACTTTTAACTCTTATTATAACATTTCAAATTTTTATACTATGATTTCTGTCTCTGATAACGTAAGAAGGTATTTTCCGTGTCCCCCTAGAAGTGAGCGAAACTCAAACATTCCTTCATTGCAGACAATGGCGTCCATGCACATTGCAGTAGACCTGTGGAAAAATCATGAGCATTTCTATAGAATGTTAGAAGGTGAAAATATTTATTTTGCATATCAAAATTCAAATTTTTATACCATGATTTCTAACACTGAAAACGTAAGAAGGTATTTTCCGTGTACCCCTAGAATTGAACGAAACCCAAACATTCATTCATTACAGACAATGGCGACTATGCGCATTGCAGTAGACGTGTGGAAAAATCATGAGCATCTTTATAGAATGGGAGAAGGTGAGAATTTTTATTTTGCTTATCGTAGAATGGAAATTACACGTGAGGTAGTCAAGGCTAAAGTACGTAAAATGAAATTACCTCGTGTAATTGCAAATGATATAATCAGTATAATGGACTACTTGTACTATTGTTGTGTGTACTTACCACCAAAATGATTCTACTCCTCCAGAATTATTTGAAAGAAAATTTTGGAAAATCCAATGGAAGAAATCAAAACATGAATGATTTGTGCAATTTTTATATTAATCATTAACATAGGATGATATGTTTGTTTTAAGATTGGTAAAGTATCTATCTTTATTAAGAAAACATTCATTTTTGCTTACAAATATTTGTTATACCTATAAAAAAAATAATTTTGATAATCAAGATTCAATTTAAATATTTAAAGAAATATAAGATTATTGTGTGTTTCCTTTAAAAGCCAAGAAATGTAACATAAAAGTATGTAAATTATCTAATAAAATATTATTAATACAAGGGTCTTTTTCAGTCATTTTATATTTTTTCTGTATATTTTGAGTATAAATATTTTTTTTCATTAGTTACAAATACGGTTATGTTATAATTATAGTAAAAGTTTTATTAAATTGCTAATGTCTATTAACTGTGCTTTCTGTCAGGTTTATCAAGCTGTGTTTTCTGTGGATGTTCTTGTATATGGTATATTTACTAGTGGTGTATACTACACTTATTATGCTGTTTTAATTAAAAGATTTTCTGTATAGTTGTTTGTGGTGTTTTATATTGTAGATTGTATTAGTATTCATTTTAAAGAATATGATTGTATATATATCATTTTAGTTTTATTACTTATTTATAATTTAAAATAAATCATTGAAATTTAATTTTTTGAAGTTATTTTTAACACTTCAGTTCTAAATATAAGCATCTAAGATGTTATATATATATATATATATATATATATATATATATATATATATAATGTATGTATATGTATGTATGTATGTATGTAAACTAATAACATTATAAATGTAATATCTTGTATTGTGAGAATTTTAAATTATATAAGCAATTCATTAAAACCATACATATATTTTTCAGATATTTTTTTTTGTTCTATCCATGTTATTTTAATAAGTGATGAATTATTTTTAAAATTTTTTTTGGCAGGAGACAAATGATAATTTTATGGATGTAATTTTTTACAAAAAAAATCTTCTATTTTTAAATCAATAACTTACAGTTTATATTTTGTTTGTGTGCCATATAATCATTTGCATGTATTTTAATAATTTTGCCTTTTTAAAATGTCTCCAAAGTAATGTAATTATATCATAGTTTGTTTTTTAAATTACATAATAAAATTTAATTGAAATATACTTAATTTACAACCATAATTAATTTATTATCTTATTACATATATTATTAATACAAAGATCTTTTTCAGTCATTTTATATTTTTTCTGAGTATTTTAATTATAAAATTTTTTTCATTATTTTAGAATACAGTTATGTTATAATTATATTAGAAGTTTTATTAAATTACTTAAGCATATTAACTGTGCTTTCTGTCAGTTTTATCAAGCGGTGTTTTCTGTGGATGTTCTTGTGTATGGTATATTTACTAGTGGTGTATACTACATTTATTATGTTGTTTTAATTATAAGATTTTCTGTATAGTTGTTTGTGGTATTTTATAGTGTAGATTGTATTTGTATTAATTTTAAAGAATAAAATTGTATTTATCTATCATTTTAGTTTTATTGCTTATTTATAATTTAAAACAAATCATTGAAATTTAATTTTTTGAAGTTATTCTTAACACTTCAGTTCTAAATATAAGCATCTAAGATGTTTATATGTTTATATATATATATATAAACTAATAAAATTATAAATGTAATATCTTGTATTGTATAAATTTTGAATTATATAAGCAATTCATTAAAACCATACATATGTTTTTCATGTATTTTTTGGTTCTATCCATGTTATTTGAATAAGTGATAAATTATTTTTAAAATTTTTTTTGGCAGGAGATAAATGATAATTTTATAAATGTAATTTTTTTACAAAAAAAAAAAAAAAAAAAAAAAAAAAAACTTCCATTTTTAAATCAATAACTTACAATTTATATTTTGTTTGTGTGCCATATAATCATTTGCATGTATTTTAACATTTTTGCCTATTTAAAATGTCTCCAAAATGATGTAATCATATCACAGTTTCTTTTTTAAATTACATGATTAAATTTAATTTAAATATACTTATATGAAATATATTAATTTTTTTTTTTTAAAAAAAAAAAAGCAATTTAATTATTTTATTTGAAGCTTGTTCAAGGAACATTTCCAAATCTAAGTGTTTGATATGGCAAAATGTATATTCATATAAATAATAATTTGGGTTAGACAGTTTCCCATTTAAGCTCAACTGTTTTTCTAGAACTCAAATCATAATTTTTTCTATTCTGAGCTAACATTCTGCTTCTTCAAACAACAAAGCGGTAATTATCATCAAGCTGTGATTAAATATCATTACAAATAAACTCACGTTCCTGTGGCAAAAGTATTTTCTGATACCTATGAAATAAACATAAAAAATTCATCTGAAAACTTGATTTAAAATGCAGAGTTATATCGAACACAAATTATAAAAAACAATAGCATGTAGGTGAGTGAAACGAAATGAAAAATAACTTCAAATATAGCAATATAATTTTTTGTTATGTTTTAAACAAGAAGTGATTGTTAATTATCACTAATAAATTTACATTCTTATGGCAAAATATATTTTCACACTTTAAATACAAAAAGAAAAAAAGTTAATTTGAAAACTAACATTCTCATTTAATAACTATTATAATATTCTGTGATATATATCTAATCACACCAATGCAATCTTTCAAATATTTTCCAAAAAATGTAAGCATTTTAATCATGACAAAAGATAACAAAATCTCTTTGATTAGTATGAATTAACTTTTGAAAAGATTAAGTACTCGCCTATTTTAATGTTTTAAAAAAACTGATTCTCAAACACCAGAGCAAGGTCTATGACATTTTAAAAGGACTGCCACTGATGGGAGGGGACTAATTTTACTAAGAAGATCGATAAATAATTACTTAAAAAATTATTAACATTAAAATATTATTTGTCACAACAAATTAGTTTTGTAGCAGCCATATGTACTTATATATCCATACAATGTTAGCACATAATTTGAGTTTTATCAATTAGATAAAAAATTTTTAAATTAAAAGAAATTTTAATACACTGAAATATTTATGAGGGTAAATATTGGTCTCTGACAATAGCACAATATGTAATACAATAATAAGCAACTGTGTCATAATCATAAATATTAAATTAGGACTATATTATTTCACTATAAATCATAATAAATATAGAATTAAGCACTAGACAAATAAAATTTACATTTTAGCCAAAAACGAAATTAGAAACAAACACAAATCGGTTTTTACATTTCATTTAAGAACATAGGTGTCAATTAAATTGAATTTGATATTTTCTGCAATATTATATTTTAGTACAATAAATGCAATGAAATTCATCCCTGTTACTTTGAATTTTGAGTTTATATTGCAAAAAATAAGTAATCAAATATTCATAAGTAGATAAAATGATATTTAATAAATAAATAGTACATTTAGGAGCATATTTTTAAATTATATATTTATGTGAAAAATAGAATTTATTTATCATATTATTTTAACTTATATTGACAATGAGACTCATTATTATAAAATATAAAGTGATAAATTACATTAGAATTGATTTTTCGTGCATTAATGCATAATGATTAAACTTCATTGTGTTCTTCTAATAGCTACAAGTTAAAATAAGCTTGGACAAATTGATATAGATAATCTTTATAGTTATAAGAAAGATGATAGAAAAAGTCTTCCTGGAACGTTTCTCTTACACAAATTTTTCTCCTTGGCATATAATACATATTTTTAGCAATATATGAGATTAACTTTGAAAAGCAGGATTCTAATAAATTCTTATCCCAGATAGCAAACGGTGGTCTTCAGGGTGTTCGGAGAACGTCCTCTTACATCCACCTGGACGTAAGAGGACGTCCGATAGGGGTTCAGCGACGTCTTACGGACATTCTCCGCACTTCCCAATGTCTGGAAGTAACACGTACATAGGTCGTCCCATAGACCTCCGAGACGGACGTGATTTGGCACATAATTGGACATTCCTATAACAGCCATATAAAGCATGTTTTTAAATTTTAGTATTAAATAATGAGCGCTATCATTGTTTTTAAGAAATAATTCAGTAAACTTTTTGTATGTTATTAAAGTTTACATACTTTATTTACTAATAATTGTGTATTTTTGTTTATATTCAGTAAGCTTTTTTCCTGTAAGTAGTGACTGATACCATTTCGCAAAAAAATAAAGAAATGAAAAATAATTTTTTTTTTGCAACATTATTATGAATAAATTATTACTGTTCTAAAAAATAAATGCAATAAAATTGTCAAGGTATTAACCGAAAATTTCATTTGAAGGAAATATTAATACTTCTGACAAAGGAATTCTTTTAGGGTATATCTAAATGCCAAATTTTTAAAATGAAAGATATCTAAAAAAAGGCTACATTGTTTAGAAGTATATCATACTTTTAAACAATGTAGCATTTTTTTAAATATAAGAGAAATATATAGGTTTTAATATAAGCAAATGCATTACAATATTAGCAAATATATTAATATAGATTTAAATATTTGAATTTATGTTTATGTGATACAGGGGGAACTGCTAAGCGATTAAAATTTCATAGAAGAAATAAATACAAATATATCAATTTTAATATAAGCATATATATTGTAATATAGATTAAAATATTTGCATTTGTTTGTAAGAATTTCACAGGAAGAATTTTTAAATGATTGAATTTCAAAAAAGAAATATATATATATATATATATATATATATATATATATATATAAAACACTGGTATATATATACCAAAACATTTTATTCACACACACAAATGCAATGCACATAAAAATTAACTCATTTAATCTACAACAATCATTTAAATAACAGAGAATCCACAATTTCAATTGGCACAATTAAATTAAGTTCTAATTAATAATTATCTAATTTTTATTTCTCTCATATAAGAAAATAGCCAATTTCTGAAATGTTTCCATGCGACTATTTTAATAGCATCATTATGATTTATTATCAAAATATATTAATATTTATTAAGTTAACAAATTTTCCTATATTTTATGAAATTCTTAGAAAACAAATTTGTGTTTTAATCAAATGGATCCAAGATATTTCAGAAGAACAAAGATTACATTAATTGGCATTTCAATAACCATAATTACATTTTGTTTTCTTTGAAATATTCAAAATTTTTTTTTCATTTAAAGAGTTATTCAAAATTGTAGTTTTAAGTATAAATTAAATGAATTTAAGAAATTAAATGAAATATAATTTGGAACGAAATATAGTTTATAGATTGTTTATTTCACAGAATTCTGTATACACACTCAATTTTTATTTACAATCATTATTCTTATTAAAATCATTATTATTCACACACTCATTCATTATTTTTATCTGCTTCTCCGCCCTTTCTTTTGCATGCCGCAGCCAATTCAATATGCTCTTAGCCATCTCTGCTTTTGTAACTTGAGGCATATGAAAACAGACTGCGTCTATTATTAAAAAAAAGAAATTAATATTTTATAAGTTAATCTAGAAAGATCAAGATTATCAGAAACAAAACTTTATATTTTAAGGTTTAATGATTATTTCAACAACTTAAATTTTATTTTAAAGGTATAAATTAGTTTAAAAGAGCTACTGTTAAAAAAATTCAACACTTGTAAAGCAATAAAGCAAAATAATTTTCTTATCACCATTAGATTCGCATTTGATAATTAGATTCTCATTTAAAAAATAAACAACACATGGACTTATAGACATAACAAATTCCAACAATGAAATAGCAAGTTTTAAATTTTTAATACTTTTTATAGCATATTAAAATTAGTCTGATAAAGAAATAACCTTTCAAATTGATTAAGTATAAAATTAGTCCAAAATTCAATCCTTTCCAGCCGTAGTTTTATAATCTGCAGTTGCTTCAAAATTTCTGAAAAATCTAAACTAGAGATGCATCTTTTTCATTTAAAGAGAATAAAAATTTGTTTTTTTTTAATCAAAAATTTATTTAGTGAAATTATCATGCAAAATTTTAAGAAAATAAAATTTCATGTTAGAAATGTATATATTTTTCTTTAAAAGTTAATTTATTATTTAATGACAGTTGTAGAACTTATAACAAGGATTATTTTCTGCATTATAATTACCATTACAATTAGTTACACAACATCATTTGGCATCTGAAAAAATTATTCAGAAAATATTAATATAAAATGAAAAAAATAATTAAGAAATACTTTTTATATTCAATTCAATTAAATCACACTATCTTTTTTCAAATATTTTCTTAGAATTATGAAGTAATTACTATAAAATCTAAAGTATTTTTTATTATATAAGATTTTTAATAGCTTACTATTAATATTTGAACATAAATTTATATTCTTAAATTTATTATTAGACTCATTCAT
>JAPDSC010118371.1:23958-50152 GCA_026290005.1 Latrodectus geometricus
TATATATATATATATATATATATATATATATATATATTTGTAATAAAGTTTCCATTTGAATGATTCCACAGCAAATTGCATCATTAAAATTTATTATTAAATAAAATTTGTGTTATTAAATATTCCTTTCTAAATGAAGATTAAATAATATAATGACTTGTAAGATGACTTTTCTATTAATAATCTACTTACACACTCAAATTTAGGAATGAATTATTTTGCATTCAGTTTTAATTTTAGCTCTGTAATTCCCTATAAATGCATTCAACACATTAAAACAATACAATTTAAAAAATATAATGACTTTGGAGCTACTATGTGATTAACTAATGATCTTTCATAACATTTTAAAGTAAAATTTTTAAACTAAAAATTTCTAAATTCATGAATTGTAAAATGAGAAGAATACATAAAATTAGCCAGCCTGAATATTGCTATTTATTTATTGAAAAGACTTGATGCATTATACAGTATAATAATTATACACAAATTAAGAAATCATATATTTAGTTTCAAAACATAAGATTAGAACAATACAAGTACTTTACATTACACCTTAATATTAACTTCTTAACATGAAAAAACAATTTAAAAATAAAATCTTTAGCATTTATAATCTTAATAATGGCCGAATTAAAATATCCATTGAAATATAACATTGGAATATATGTTTACAATCATCTACTTTTTGATAACAGCAACGTAAGGCTTAACAATTATGATAAATAGTATATAAGTTTTAAAAAGTTTTTACAAAATTATTTACATTTATTAACAAATTAATATGATTTTTTAATTTTATAAGTAAATAAAAAAACGCATTCAGATCATTTGTTAGAAAAACCAAAAAAGGATGTAAAAAAACCTTTTCAGGATGTTTAGCAACAGATCCATAAAAAGACATACTTAGAAGAGCTTTACTATGTCCTGAGGACTTTCTCAAAAAACATCCAGGGGACGTCCAAATCACATCCAAGACGTCGGAGGATCAAATATGGATGTTTTGGATGTCCGAGGGATGCTCATTGGACGTTGTTTGCTATCTGGGATATCGCTTTTCAGCATATAAGCATCAGAAATTCTAGTCTCATCGGTAAATAGTTGGTAACATTTTTATGATATCCACGGGTTTTATTAGTTGATAGTTGGTATACTGAAACATTCATCTTCTTCCAGAAGTTTAAGTTCTCAGAAATTGTACATTCATAACAATCAAGTAATATTCATTTCTGAACACATTCTTTTGCAACTTTTTTCAGAAAAATTTTAAGATTTTCCTTGCCAAAGTGAACAATTCAGAATTGAAGTCATCGTTACAAATCCAATTATTAAGTTTTAACGTTAATTGTCAACAAAACATACTCGTAGCTTGTTTGTTTATAATCAGAGCATGTGCAAAGCGCGCTGTTTTTATAACTGTGAGGATTAGATAACTCTGGAGTGAGGAACATGGTAGAGGAAATATGATTAGGGCTACATTAGTGGATGAACAAAACTTTTGTATGGAAGTAGTTCCATATTTTTTTTTTATAATTCTAAAAAAAATAAATACACTCTACGAACGCAGAACTTTGTATAAATAGTAATATTTGAAATTGAATTGTAAAATGCAAATGGAATTACATTACTTTCAAAATGTTGGAGCAAACATGCAAGATAAGAATGTTGAACCCACGACCCAAAATTCCCGAGTTTATTCCTAAGCTTCAAAATACCTGGGAATTTTACATCTCTATGCGCAAATGAGGACACTGTGGTAAATGCATATATAGGGCGTACTGTGGTTATTGTAATTGTCTGTATGGGTAAACTGCCTGATTTAGACGCATTTAATATCAGGCAAATCGTAGGTGCGTGACGCATGGGCCATTGAATTTCCTTCATCAGCAAACAGCTAAGATTTTCAAGGCCGAAAGTATCAAGAGTATACCAAGAATACATGTTGGTAGACAAAAAACTGGGTATCGGGCAAACTGTAAGAGACAATTAGCCTTGACAGTGCGTTAGGAGAGACGCCTCCAGTGAAGTCAAATATTGGCTCAAATTACCATCCAGTTGAATGACGGTGCCAGTCGTACATTCAGTAAATGGATTGTGCAACGATAACTTCACCGTATGCGTTTCGGGAGCCGTTGCTCAATGCTTGCCATCGGCCTGCACGTTTTGCTTGGGAAAGAGAGCACAGAGACTGATGTGTAGAGGACTGCAAACGAGTAGCATAGAGTGATAAGTCTCGATTACAACTACTTAACATCGATGGGAGGCTGAGAATATCACGTTAGGCTCATGAAGCCATGGATCTTTCATGTTAGGATGGAAGTGTACCAGGACATGGTGTCTCAATCATAATCCGGGGTGTTTTTTGAGACACTCTTTGGGATCTTTGGTACGTGTATCAACTTCCCCCAGTGCAATTCGGTACGTAGACCTGCTAGGTGATTACTTCCACACGTTTATGCTGTTCTGTTAACCACCCGTAATGTCTTTCAGCAAAACAACTGTACCTCTAACTAGCCCCTGTTGACTACTGACTGGTTTGATGAGCATTCCTCTGACTTTTCAGTCATAAATTTTCCCCCTAGAAGCCCATACTTAAATCCTATTGAACATTTTTGTGATGTTTTGGAACAAGGCGTGAAAGGTCATCACACAGCACCAACGAACCTTACTGAATTATGGACAGTTCTGCCACTATTTGGCAAGTCATTGCCGTGGGAGGTTTCCAGAAACTTGTTGAATCTATACGTCGTCATGTGGCAGCCGTTATCAAGTATCAAGGCCAGAGGAGACCCAACTCGTCCCAAGATAGGTATCCCTAATGCAGTGGCAATTGCCATTGCACAGTATATATATATATATATATATATATACACTGGTCTTCAAAACTTAAGCAACAGGTGGTTTTTCTGCCATAACTCAGCGAGAAATCATCTGAGGGACATTAAATTCAGACGCGAGACACATAATTTTATGCTTAAAGGATGACGAAAGCATAGTTGCACAAAAATGAATACAATGCATACAGTATGGAATTTAACAAAAATAAGCTTTATTAAACTATGGTATCCTTGCACAAGATCATCTGTCCAAGAGTAACATAACAAACAGATGTTCCTCAGTATGGGATATGCCCTCCCCTTACTGCAGTGGTTGCTTAGCACCTTCTCCCCGTACTCAGCACCAGATTGTCCAACAGTTCTTGCGGTAAGAGTGCCCATTCCTCAATCAGCATCTGTTTCAGTTGCTGCGTATTCCTTTGGAGATGCAATCGTGCCACAATGTGTCTCCCTAAAGCATCCCACACATGTTCTATGGGATTTAAATCAAGGGAGTACGCTGGCCAATTCATTCGGGTGATGTCTTCACTTTCCAGTAGCTGCTGAACAGCATGAGTCCGATGTGGCCGTGCATAGTCATTCATAAATATAAAATCTGCTCCAATGACACATCGGAACAGACGCACATGGGGAAGGATTACCTCATGACAATAGCGATCTCCGGTTACAGAATCTCTGTCGAAAACGTGGAGCTCAGTCCACCCGTTCAGCATAATACCTCCTCAGACGAGAAATGCAGGACCACCATAACGTTCTCTTTCCGCTATGTTACTGGGATGAAACTGTGTCCCAATCTCTCTCCAAATCAACTGGCATTGAGAATCGCTTGTGGCACTGAAAAAACTCTCATCTGTGAAGAGGACGTGACTCCATTGATCAGATGTCCAGTTTTTATGCTCTTTGCACCACTCAAAACGGTGCCGCTGATGGTGAGTTGTCAACGGAATGCAGCATTCGGGACAGCTGGCCACCTTTGTGAAGGCGTCTGGCCTCAGTAAATCGCGACACTTGTCGCCCCGTTGCTGTATACAGTTGCTGAGTAATGGCGCTTGCTGACTGTTTTCGGGTTTTTTTTTTCACCAGCATGATTGGCCAGCGTACTTCCCTGATTTATATCCCATAGAACATGTGTGGGATGCTTTGGGGAGACGCATTGCAGCGCAATTGCATCCCCCGGGGAACACGCAGCAACTGAAACAGATGCTGATTGAAGAATGGACACTCTTACCGCAAGAACTGCTAGACATTCTGGTGCTGAGTACCGGGAGACTGTGCGAAGCAACCATTGCACTAAGGGGAGGGCATATCCTATACTGAGGAACATCTGTTTGTTATATTCCTCTTGGACAGGTGATCTTGTGCAGGGATACGGTGAGTTCAATAAAGCCTATTTTTGTTTGATTCTATACTGTATGCATTGTATACATTTTTGTGCAACAATGCTTTCGTCATCCTTTAAGTACAAAATAATGTGTCTCGCGTCTGAATTTCATGTCCTTCAGATGATTTCTCGCAGTGTTATGGAAGAAAAACTATAAATAGCTATATATATATATATATATATATATATATATATATATATATATATATATATATATATATATATGAACATCTTTCAATACAGTATTGCTTTCTTTAAAAAGATGAAAAGACTTGATTCATAATATATCACAAGCATTAAAAATTTTACGCTATTAAAAATTTGCTAAAAAGTCATCCACATATTTTATTTCCAAAATGACGCAACGCAACGTCGCTTTGAAAAACCAAATAGAAATTTTGGTCCGCGTTTTAGAAGAAATTCCGAAATAAATTAATAGAAAAATTCACAAATTCAGATAAAAAATGATTATGGAAAGAATTAACCATGAGATCAAATACTGACAAAAATTAGTTTTTGACACAATTGAGTTATATCAACACAAATTCTCATTAAACAAGAGACCTTTCTTAAACCATGATGAATGTTTCTTGGAGCATATGGTATATTACACTTGGGACATTGAAAATAGCGCACCAAGAAAGAAACTTAGCAAATAAATACAACGAGATCCAATATGTATATGAACTACGTTGGGTAGCAGTGCGCATGACCATGCACTCAACAGTGGCTCTGCCATCAGCTCTATATAAAGGGGAGCCAAGTGGAATATTCAGAAACATGCCGATGCTCGGAGGACTTTAATAAGCGATAGGGAGATGTATGAGAAAATATTTCGCACAGTTAAACCAGTTTGAGAAGGGTCTCATAATCAGCTTGAAAACCTCAGGCTGGTTGATGAGCTGTGTTACTCGCCAGGTTGATCGTTCGGAATGTGCCATCAGAACATGTTGAGAGCAGTGGGCACGAGATGGTACCCACGTGTGGCGAACAGGGTCTGGGGTTACCAGGAAGACGACGAGGTGGTAGGATAAAATGATCGTCCGCGCAAGCGCTCGTGAATTCCGTCAGGACCAGGGCTGGCGCTAGCAGCTTCGCCGCCCCGGGCAAAGAGGTAATATGCCGCTCCTTTATAACAAAAATTAAAAGAGATAACCTAAACCACGATTAATGGTAAAATAAAACGAGTAAAAAAATTGCAATCATCAGCATGTTGAAGTTTTGACTAGCAAAAAATACTAATTTATTTATTTATGTTTTTGGCACTAAATTAAAATTAGGGTTGCGCAGAAAAAAAGGAAAGAGTCATTTCTGGTGCATAATTATAAAATACAGAACAGATATTTAAAGAAAAGTAAAACAAATTATAAAACCACTAAATATTAAAACTTTATTACATATTAAAAATACATTTAATCCGAGAGTTGAAATTAAAAGTGTTTTTTTCTCACTTTTAATTCTGAAAGTTGTTTTATAATTTCTTTAACATTAATTTTTTCAGCCAGATCATGTTTGACGGCTATTGTTGTTAAGCCATTTAGTCGATCCTCGGTAGTAGTGGAGCGTAAAATATTTTTAATTAATTTTAATTTGGAGAAACTCCTTTCTCCACTTACCACACTTATTGGGAGAGTCAGTAATATATTTAAAACTATACCAAGATTGGGAGCAAAATCCAGGTTCGATATGAATTTTAAAATCTCAACTGGACTTTCTTTTTTGTTTAGCAAAGCCAAAACAGCTACAATCTCGTCTGCCAAGTCAAGCGCGTTTATATCGGATGAATTTCCATCAGTTCACACTGTTTCTAAATCATTACAATACTTTATAATGTCGTTTTGAGGAATATCTTTTAAATCAGAAATATTGTATAAAAATTGGAAATAGTTGCTGTGGGTACTGATCAAATCAAACCTGGATTCAAGTGCATCGATAGCTTTATCTAATGTAAAAAAATAAAATTCTGCCTTATATTTCACAGCAGGATCTTCTATTGGATCATCTTTTGCCTCATAGTCGAAATTAACATTTCTTCTTCGAACTCTATGACGTGGCTGGGTGAGCTCAAAATTAGCTGATGTGTCAATTTCGTCTGCAAGTTCTCGAGCATCGCATAGCATTTCATTAAAGGCTCTGTCCGATCTAAGATCCTTAAAAAAATCTGTACAATTTTTCAAGAGCTCCATAGCAGATGGTAAACCATAGTCTTTTGTCTGCAAGAGCTTACTTATAGGATTGATGCAATTTAAGATTTTGTACCAAATTACAATGCAGCCTAAGAATTTAAATTGTTTAACACAACTTAATTGTCCAGAAGCCTCAACTCTTATAGAGTTGTCAACATCCGAGTTATTACAAACAACAAGTAAAGCATCGTATATCCCTCCTAATTGATACCTTAGTGGTTTTAATGCATCTATTCGGCTTTCCCAACGAGTATCACGTAGAGGTTTCAAAGTAAGTCCGGAAACATATTTTAATATAATGGTCCATCGAAAAATTGATGAGGGAAAACAACAGATACATTTTTTGGACTATATTAAAAAAATTGGTGGCTTCGAAGGATGCTTTTGCCACGGCATTAACTACCAAGTTTAATGAGTGGCTGCTACATGGAAGGTAAAAGGCTCTTGGATTTAATGCATTTATTCTAATTTGTTCTCCCGATTTACTGCCTCTCATGTTGGCCCCATTATCGTAAGCCTGTCCCCTCATATCCTGCAAATTCAATCTCAATGTTTCAAGTCTTTTAAGTATTAGAGCTGAAAGTTCATATCCAGTCGATCTTTTAGCCGGAAGAAAGCCTAAAAAGCTTTCATTAATTTTAATGGAAACCTCCTTGGGATTGGACTTGTCAATGGATACATACCTTACTAAAACTGTCATTTGCTCGATCTTTCTGATATCAAGAGTGCAATCTAGAATTATTGAATAATATTTAGCTTTTTTAATATCAGTAATAATATGAGATGTTATATTTTCAGATAAAAGAATAATCAATTCATTTCGAATTTCTTTTCCGAGATAGTGCACTTTAGCTTCTTCTTTTTTAAGCACTCTGTGGATATGCTCTTCCATTACTGGATCAAACTGAGCAAGTAATTGAATAATTTGTAAAAAATTACCGTTACCGAAATCGTAAAGTTTATCACTTGTACCTCGGAGGGCTAAACAATTTTGAGCAAGCATTTTTATTGTTGAAACAATTCGTAGAAGCACCTCACCCCAAAAATTTATTTCTGTCGTAATAAGTCTTTGTGAATGACTGTCAATTGTTTTAGAGTACTGTATTCTTTGACTTAATTTAATCTAAGACTTTTGACTTTCGATGTGTTTTTTAGAGGTTTCATGTTGATTTAAAGTCTTAGCGAGGTGCTTCCAATCTTTAAAACCTCCAATAGAAAGGGAACTTAAAGTAGAATCAAAAGGTTTGCAGCAAAAGCAATAAACACTAACCAGTTACGCATGACTTTTTCACCATTTTTCATATTTCTCAAATAATGAAGAGCGCTAAATCTTCGACCGGTATAATTATACGGAAAACTGTATTCTTTTAATGGTTGAGGTAATCCTTCTTTTACCAAAAAATATATTTCTGCTTTTGATAAGCTAGTTGGCCAGGAACTCGGATCTGAATTTATTCTTGTACCAAGTGAACTCTTCTTTAAATATCCCTGGAGTAGGTTCAGTACACGGCCCTGGAGTAGGTTCAGTAGACATCTCTGGAGTAGATTCTATGTATGTTTCTGGAGTAAGCTCCACTTTAGCAATATCGGTATCTTGATTGGTACTGGCTTCATAATTAAGATTTGAAGCAGCTTCTAATATTCCTGTGTCGTCATCATTTCTTTTTATTCCTTGTAGATAACCTAACAGACTTCCAGCCTGTTTATGACTTAGAACTTGCTTTTCGACTCTTTTTCCTTTATACTGAGCACCCGATAATTTTTTACGTCCATCAGCCATTCTAAAAACAAATACAAATAAAATTAAGAAAATTTTTTTAAAAAAAATCATTGTTTTATTTAAACGAAACAGAGGCGTTTGCGAGTATTTTTCTTGCGACATTTTTTAAGGTAAAATGTAAAAAAGCACTTTATAATTAAGTTTGAATAAAACCTACATGTCAGCCATAGGTTATAAACTATTCTTTATCACTCTACCCTAGACAAAGCCAACAAATTTATCAAACTTATTTAAATTTAAATTAAAAAGCAAATTATATTTTATTCTTTGAGCATAATATAAAATATTAAATTCTGCAAACAATTTTATAGAGACCGTGGTTTATACCCATGGATTAAAGTACCTATTCTCTATCGGATGATTTTCAAAAACTATAAAAACTATTTTAATAAAAATTTAAAAAAAAAAAAAAAAAAAAAACAACCGAGATTAAAAAAAAAATACACTAAAAAGTTTAAAATTATTTATAACCAGCTTTACTGCAGTAATGAAATGTAAAGTAAATCCATATATTTTTAAAATAAGTAAAGGAAAACGTATTTAATCAGAAATAATAAGAAAAAATATTTTTTCCACCCTATAATATTAGCACCAAAGGCATTTTATTTGGATTTCCAGTGGCTTTATTCATATCAAATTTTTATTATTTTCGGAAACCTTTATTTTTTATCAACCCCTAAATGTTTCCCCCAAAATTAGGGGATGGCATTTTGAACCACCTTTTTACTTACCAATCCGGTATCATACCCTAACAAACAAAAAAAAAATTAAATCGGTTGAGATATACCGAAGTAATCGCCGGACAAACATAAAAAAAAAAATATCATTTAAAAAGAAACATCCTGTCGAAGCTATTTAAATATTTCTTGCTAAAGACTGAATATTTTTTAATTATTCTACTTACCTTACTTTTATCACACAACGTCACAACACAAGTTTAAAAGGGCCCGGTAAATTGTAATTAATTGTAAAATATAACGCACTCTATTTTACTAGCAACCAATCTGCAAAGCAATTATTTCATAAATAAAACAATGGGATTACCCTTTTTCATTTTATAGTCACGGTGTAAAGCTTGTTAAAGCTTGCCAGGACTGATTTTTAGATCCCGCCCGTGTTTTCATACATGTTTCGGCAAATTAAGAAACATGGTTAAAAATTCTATTACTGTGTCCCTTTGATTAAATTATAATAAAAAAATTATTTCTTTAAGTTTTAAGCTATTTTTAAGTGGGAATTTCTTATGCTTGTGAGTTTTCTTGCATTTGAAATATTTTGACATTTCAAATAGTTAAAAGTTCATACATTATTAATATATACAGGGTGTTTATTAAACATACGCCAAAAATTCAAGGGTTTGTTCCCTGGACTATTAAGAGTATTTTGTCCTTTGATAACTTTTGTGAACCCGCTTTGTTTCGAAGATACAGGGTAAACATAGTTTTTGTCAAATCCATTTTTATAATTTTTAAAATCATTAAATTTCTTGCATTCTTATTCTAGCTGGAGGTCATTATTTTCAACAGTTCTTGTAGATTAAAAAACTTTACCTGCAAATTTTGGTAATAAAACGTTGTTATATTGTCAAAAATTTTGTTCGCCCTGTATCTTCGAAACAAATTTTCGCTGTATGTTTAAAAAACACCCTGTATATATAAAGGGTGTTAGGGGTTTGATTCCAAATATCTTAATGCATAAAAATAGGATTCATTTTATACAAAAAAGTTTAGTATGTAATGGGTGAAAACTCAATTATTTTAGGAAGAGAAAATGTTTAAAAGTTTGAGAAATTTAATTTTAGGACCAATTTGCCGCCCCCTAAGGTTGCCGCCCCGGGAAGGGGCCCGGCTTGCCCACCCCTAGCGCCGGCACTGGTCAGGACTCGTTCCACGATACTCGCAGATGTAGTTGTTCCGTAAATCATTTCCAGATGCATTGAAGAAGCAAATCGGCGATCCGAGCACCCGTTTCGTGTACTGCCTTTAATATCGCATCATCGGTGACTGCATCTACAATGATTCCAAATGCGAGTGACGTGGAATGCCATAGATTGGCAAAACGTGTTGTTCATTGATAAATTTCGATTCTTTTTGGAGGTAGATGATAATCGCGTACAGGTGTGAAGCTACTCTCATGAACGATACACTTGCCCCCACACTATCATGGGACATATGCCCGCACTGCAGGCGTAATGATCTGGGGGACCATAGCTCATGATAGCTGTTCCAATCTAGTTTTGTTACATGGAACGCCAACGTTATGTTGATGATATTTTGCAGTCCCATGTTGGACCTTTCCTCAATGGTTTTCCAAGCGTAATTTCCCAACAAGATAATGCTCGTCAGCATGCAGCTCCAGTTGCTCAAGATATCCTAAGTCATGTTCAAACTCTTATATTGCCGGCCCGCTACCTGGACTTGTCCTTTATAGAGCATGTTTGGGACCACTTGAAACATTAGATACCACCATGTTACTCTGTACATGATTTAGAGGTGGCTGTTCAAAATTTGTGTGCACAACGATCTCAAGACTACATCAGACGTCTAATCAAATCGATGCTGGACCGTTTGGTGGCTTGCATTGCCTTAGGCTGTCCAAATACAGAACTATTGAGATTGTTCTGTATTTTTCTAATTATACGCATTGTATTTGTCTAATTGTCTTGATTTTTTAGACCAAATTAATTTCACATCTGTATCATTATGTTTATTAAATTTCATTTCAACCTGATGCTCCTTCTAGGTGCGCTATTTTCAGTGTTCATGACATTTTAAATAAAATATATAGGAGACATTCATTCGACAAATTCTTTTCCATTTTGAAATATAATATTTTTAAAAATTAAAATGTAAGTCAACTAAAATATTTTACTATGCTAACTTAACGATATTTAATAAGAAATGATGCTAACTTAACGATATTTAGTGGAAAATAACGTACCCAAGCAGATGCTGGGGTGCAAAGGGACTTATGCACATTTAAAAATCCTTCGAAATGGAATTAACACAAAACAATTCTATTGTAGATATTACAAACTTTTCATTTTCTTTTTCCTCATGCTTAAATTCCTTCCATTGGGTAGAGAAAAAATAATTTTATTTTAACCAATTCTCGAGAAAAATGTGGTAAGTTATCTTTGGTCTTTGAAAATTCATTGTAACTTATTGACACGACGAGTATCCTTGTATGGTTTAATCATCAATGGTAAGGTTTAATCATCAATAGGCGACAAGCAACAGCTTCTGCCCCTTATGAACAATCAAAAAATCTGCTTCACTCTATTTTCTTTCTTAAATTTTTAAGTTTGTAGTTTTACAACTTAAAACTATTTTGAACTCTTTGTTTGTTATTTTTTAATTCCAAATATTAAAAAATAAATCAAATAACCGCGAAGATTTATATAAATTTTTTAAAGAAATAAACCGAATTTAAAATAATTTATTTTAAGCAGAAGGAAAAAACTGAAAAATGTATTAAATGCCATCTACAATATATATTGTTTTTCGAAGCTCCTATTTTAGTAATGAAGTAATTAAAAAGAATATCCAAATTTTATATTGTAATAATGGGTCTCTCATTACGAAACGTAAGATAGTATTCATGGTAAATATTTTGTTGAGGAATATGACGGCAAATGAAGCATTCCCGGGCATAATAAGAAACTCGGTGATTAGTTAATCTGCTTTTCCGTTTCTAACATAGATCCATTGAAAAACCTTATGAACACCAAAAAAAAGAAAATATCACTGTCTTTCTGTGTTAACAGCTTACAATTTAAGTAGCATTGTATGAAGGAGTTAGCAGGCCGTAATAGCATTTATTGATGCTACCAATGTTCGATACCCAGAACAAAATAGAAAATCTTTTATAAAGAATGGGGTTTTTCTATGATAGAAATGAGAATTCAGCTATATAAATGAGACAGATGAAAACAAAATATAATCTTCCTGATGGTATTTTCCCTGAATTGCTTAAATTCCAAATTGATGCAGTAGATGAATTATTTGTTAATAAAGTATTGTATACGACGTATAAAATATAAAAACAAATTATGTATTCTTGAAAGCAAATAATTTTTAAAATATTGAATAGAAATAAAGATTTAAGTAAATGTGTTTTTCAACTCTAGCAAATTAAATCGTGGAAATTCCTTTAATAGAACAAGTGATTTTTGAGTAAGACTTGTAGAAGAAACTATATCAAACCAATTTAAGCTTTTTACTGTTTATGCCAGTAATTTAGTATGTATACAAAAATATCTAACACACAGTTTTAAAAACTTCACTATTATTAGAATTCAATTTAAAATTCATTAAAGGCAAAGGACTTGATCGTAAGTCTATAATGCTAGTTCACAGTTACAAACAGTGGTGACCTTATTGTTTTTATAATAGGACCTTTCTATTTTCTTTAGCCTGTCAAACTTTAGTATCAATTAGTTAAAGCTTACTTACACTCTTACAAAATACCTTGTAAATTGTGAGGTGAACTGAAATGTGTGTAATACAGTTTTTTGAGATTCTCGAAATTTTTCTGCGAATTTGTGCCAGAATTGAAAAAATTTATTAATTTATAGTCCTTGGTTGAATGTTTCTGTAACACATTATTGGCAAAAATATTACACAATATTTACAGGAATGGTATTTTCAATTTTGGAATAAATGAGCCATGGATATTTTTCTTTTCACTTTTTCATTACCGAATGAACAGACTAGAAATACCTGTTGCAGATGGAATCCATATTATTTTTATGATGTCAATGTATCTTTCCACTTACCATTGACCTAATTTGATATAGTATGCATTACTAATTACTAATTGCAGAACTAGCACTCTAATGGTAAGCATTCTGGCCTTCAGTTCAACAGTTTGTGGGTATGAATCCCCCTCGGGTTACAATGCTTTTTGTGGTTCGTAATCCACTTCAAACTGTAGATCCTTGTGTAATTATCTTTGTGGGTAAAAAATGATTGTTGCTGAACAAACAAACCCAGTTTGGATGCGTTTTTATTTATTTATTATTTATTTTTTAATATCAGTCTGGGTATTTTTTGAAGAAATATTCTGTGCTTTCTATTCTGTTTCTTATTCAAAACTGTGATTTTCTTCCTCGCAGTTACTTGAAATATAATTTTCTAAATTGAATTGAGTTCTATAATTTTGTCGTCTGAGTTAAAATACTATAAAAGCTAGTGTTTTGATCTCACAAAATCATTGTCGAACATTAAAACTAAGAAAATAACTCAAGCAAATTTACAGTTACAGACTTATTAATTTCTGCAAAAGTAATTGAGCTACATAGATTTCTTGACATTTATTTATGAAACTTAGCAGACGAGACTTACTTGTTATTGATTATACAACTCTTTTCAAGATTGATATTCTGGATATTTTACAAGGACCTGTTTCAGATTCCCTATATATCACCGTTTAAAGAAAATAATGATTTAAGCAATTATTTTCATGGAAACAGTTGAAGACACGTGAGAGGACATCTTTATAGGACTCTTTTTAACATGTCTACAAATAGTGTTCAAGGCACCACATCAGAGACAGCTGAGAATTTACTATACTTTTTTGAGGAATTGGTTTAGATATTTCTGGTTTAGATTATTTCTTTCAAGATGAGAAGAATTTTAACATGAAACGAGAAAAAAAAAAAAAAAAAAAAAAACTAAATTTTTATTACATGTCTGATTGTAGAATAAAATATTTAGCTTGAAATGTTTCAATTTGAAAAAAAATATTGGGAATGCTTGGTACATATGTCCCGTTGCACAACCCATGGGTTGGAAGTTTGGTTTCTTCAACAAATAGGGTGTTTTATGAATACTCCAAATCTCTATCGCGATAATAAATAAAATTTTGTTCTTTTAGTTAATAAACCTTTTAGTTAAATTTTCGTGTTTATATAAATTATTTTAGCAGTAAATAGAAAATTCAATGTATACACAAATGTCATATATTATATAACTGCATATTTATTAACATAAATCTAAAATAATATTTTGTTTAAATAATAAAAGTTTAATAATAAAAAAAACCTCAATTTTCAGTATAACGGTAAACTATTAGAATTTAAGATTTGCCTTTCTAGTAAATTATATATTATTTCACTTTATATACATGATTTTACTGTTCTAAATAACTCAATTGTGTGTGAAATTTACCTTATATATTTTTCTTAGTCGATATTATTTACCGCGAGGAAGAAAAATTATAAAAGTTATTTTTAATTCTTCGTTGAATAATTTAGTCAATTTAAATTTATAAATTGTCTTTCAAGTTTTTTCATTATTAGTAGTTGTATTCTTTTTCTTCTGTGATTTTAAAGTTGATGGTAACAGAGATAAAATCACCAAATTTGTTTCGTAGCTTTAACATTTTCATAAGAAATTTTAGCTTATTAGAGCAAAAGGAGGTATAATTGTTGAATTTTTATCAGAGTTATTATAATATTTACCATCATCTAATCTACGTTTTTTGCTCTTAGCAGATGAAAAATCCATCTCTGATATAGGTCGATATTGAATATCGTTAAAATTAAGTGGTAACCACCTGTTCTTGATATCTGTGCATGTACGCTTTATATTTATATGTACACCAGTTTTTACAGTAAACAGAATCGTTCCAACATGTGCGCATGCTGCTCCCTATACAGCAATACCTTTACAATAAGCAGTTATAATTTCACCACTCTCTTTAGCTACATTCGAAACTTTAGCTCGAGGGCTTTTCAATTGCTGAAAATGATTCACCTGAAAACAAAAGTTAATAATCAGAAAAGAGTCATATAATATAGTAATATTGTTAATTAAAAATATATTGGTGCCTAAGACTTTTGAGTTTGAGCAATTATAAGAAACTTAGAATGCATATACATGAAATAATCCTATTTTTTCTATTTATTACTCTGGTCTGGACACTGCACACAGAGTTGACACTGTCCAACCCATGTAACAAACCACAGACCTGTGTTTTAGAAGCACAAAGTGCTACCACTGAGCATGTAGGTTTTTTTTTTGGCTCTACAATATTTAAAGTTTCGTTTCCTAACTTACAAATAAAATGAACAAATTAATTTTTGTTTATAAAGTAATATGCTAACTACTTAGTATAAAATGTTTTTTGTTTTTAAACAATAAATGTAAATAAAAGGTCATGTAACTGCAATCATAAATTAACAAATTGCAGCTGAATATAAAATGCAATTCTATATTTAGATTTATTTGTAGATAACTGAAAATAATCATAATCGCAATAACTAATAGAGATTAATAAATACAAAATATATATTATAGAACTTGGCTTTTATTTGTACAAAATTTGAAGAATTGATAAACATTCTATAACTAAAAGAATTTAATGAAAACAAAATATTTGTATAAACTGTAATATTACAAATTTATCCATAGATATCGCTATAATCGTAAGAGAAAGAAGAGCTACACAATTTAAACATACAATCCACCATTGACTGTTCATTAAAAATAATATACATATTAAAAAATGGAAAACTTCTATTAACTAATGACCTAGCAGATTAATCCAACTTTGTGAATGCAAACCTTTGAATGATATTTCCATTTTTTGACAATTTTTTATAGCCAATATACACTACTGGCCATTAAAATTGTTACACCAAGAAGGCGACATGCTACAGACGTGAAATTTATACGAAAGGAAGAAGGTGCTGTGATATGAAAATGATTAGCTTTTCAGCACATTAAGACAAAGCAGGCACCAGTAGCGACACCTACATTGCGTTTAAATGAGGAAATTGTTCAGCCGGTTCCTCATACACAAATTGCATATGAACGTTGTTGCCTGGTGAAAAGTTGTTGTGATGCCTCGTGTAAGAAGGAGAAATGCGTACCAGCACGTTTCTGACTTTGATAAAGGTCTAATTGTAGCGTACCGGGATTGCGGTTTATCTTATCGCAGTATTGCTGCTCGCGTCGGTCGAGATCCAATGACTGTTAGCAGAATATGAAATCGATGGGTTCAGGACGGTAATACGGAACGTTATGCGGGATCTCAACGGCCACCTATCACTAGCAGCCGAGAAGACAGGCATATTATCCGCATGGTTGTAATGGATCGTGCAACCACGTCACGAGCCGTGAGTCAAGAAACCGGGTCGTTTGGAAGACAACAAGTGCCTGCACGAACAGTTCGATGATGTTTGCAGTAGCATGGACTCTCAGTTTGGAGACCATGGCTGCGGCTTCCCTTGAGGCTGCGTCATAGACAAGAGCGCCTTCAATGGTGTGATCAACGACGAACCTGGGCGCACGAATGACGAGACGTCATCTTTTCAGATGAATCCAGGTTCTGTGTACAGCATGATGATGGTCGCATCCGTGTTTGGCGGTATCGTGGTGAACGCACACTGGCAGCGTGCATTCGTCATCGTCATACTGGCCCATCACCTGGCATGATGGTATGGGGTGTCATTGGATACACGTCTCGGTCACCTCTTCATCGCATTGACGGTATTTTGAACAGTGCACGTTACATTTCTGGTGTGTTACGACCCGTGGCTCTACCCTTTATTCGAGCCCTTCGAAACCCTACGTTTCAGCAGGATAATGCCCGACCGCATGTTGCTGGAATTGTACGGACTTTCTTGATACGGAACATGTTCGGCTGTTGCCCTGGCCAGCACGTTCTCCAGATCTTTCACCGATAGAAAACGTCTGGTCAATGGTTGCCGAGCGACTGGCTTGTCACCAAACGCCAGTCACTACGGTTGATGAACTGTGGCATCGTGTTGAAGCTGCATGGGCATCTGTACCCGTACATGCAATCCAATCTCTGTTTGACTCAATGCCCAGGCGTATAACTGCTGTTATTACTGCCAGAGGTGGTTGTTCTGGGTACTGATTCTCAGGATCTATTCAGCCAAATTTTTCGAAAATTTAATCACTTGTTATTTCTAGTAAAATATATTTGTCCATTAAATATCATTTTGTTATCTGCATTTCTTCCTGGTGTAGCAATTTTAATGGCCAGAAGTGTACATATGCGTGTGTATAAATTTATATTTATATGTATAATGAGCACTGATTTATTTGCATGAATTATTACTTTTTTAAAAATTAAAGAGTAAGTGCTCATTAAATTTCATTCTTTTATTGAAATGTAATACTTATTTTACATGTCAGACATATGTATATTGATCAACATACATGCCAACCATGTGCTTTCATGCGCTGTGTTTATTAGCTTTACATTTTGTGATAAAAAGACAGAACCACCTGCTACATTATAAAAAATGAATTATATTGGTAAAGTTCAATTGCCTGAGTGTTTGAAAATAATAAGCAGCTCTCTTATTAAAAGAATACACTGCACTATGACTTCATTATTTTTCTATCAACCATAAATAAAGTATTACAAATATTCTATTCTACGGTTCGAATATTTTATTTTTAATACAAAATTTCTACAGTTTAACTACTAACTTATTAGAATTTCTAAAAACCATTTCGTAAAAAGTCAACATGTACACAAACTAAACAATTCTAAGTTTCTTCAAATTTAAAAGAATGGAAAGAAAAAGTTAAAAATTTTTTAACTTGTCCTTCTTTTTCAATTTGCAGTTACTTTGTAAGAATTTCAGGTGAAACAAAACCATTTTGGAAATAATTGTTGCATTCTAGAGATTCGTATACTTTGAACTGATAATGTGTAATAGCATATTTTCAATATATAATAAATAATCTACTAGATTTCCATGATTGATTTTTGGCTAATTATTTTCGTCATTACTGCACGTATTTTGATTTATTTCATATAGTTATTCTGCATCTCATAACTACAATTTATTTTTTATTTCAAGCTCTTGTGTTTATAAACAAGACATGTATGAGGCATACTTGGAAACCATCATTCGCTTTTTTATGTGGGGGAAAAAAATGTTATATACAGCTGTTAGATTGGTTATGACGTCAGTGAATACTCTTGATAACACAGAGTTTCATAAAATAATAAATTGTACGAAAATTTGGCAATGTCATTTAAACGGTTTCTGAATTTATTTAACCAATGAGTATAAAGATACATCTTATGAATATATGAGTCGTTTGGAACGTGATTAGAAATATTCTCTTATCTTAGTGTGTAGTTTTATGATATAAACTGATTTACTTACATAAAAAACATATCTCATATTCAAAATTGGGAAAAAAGATATGGCTTCTCAAAATGTCGATCCACGCCATCCTACAGCGTCAGTAGAGAGCTCTAAAAAGTCTTCTGATCGTGACAAATCTGATTCAAGTTGTCATTCTGTTAAGAATAGGTAAGAACTTATTAATGAAACTGATCTAATTTTGAAACATATGGAAGAAGCTATAAATGAAAATAATATAATTTGTTGAGTCTATTAAAGTAATAGTTGTGCAACTTCATTTACTATTCCTAATTTAGATTTTCATTTACAGTGCAATATCAAGCTTTTATTTGAATTCTTGCAATCTTGAGTATTCTATTTCCAAATGTATTTCTATGTTTGAGCTTTTATTCAAGTTTAAATTTTCAGTAGATTAATTTTGCTGAAAAATATTCTATCATTTTTTAAAAGCTGTATCATGATGTAGAGTATATCTGAGTAATTTTATTATCTTAACATCTGATATTTATCTAAGAAGAAAGAGCTTGTATATAGATCTTTTCATCATAGTTATTCTGTCAATAAAAATAACATATCAAATGCATAAGAGAGTTGATCTGCAAGAAAAACATTTGGTTTAATAAAATTTCTGAGTATTTATGTACATATTATTTCAACTGTGTCAGTTGCTTTACTTCAATCTTTTGCTTCTATTTTATCATAAATGTATTGATAAGCTTAAAAATAAGTATTGTGAAATTCTAATAAATACGATGTACATACCTATCAAGTCCTCTGAATTTTAGACTGTTTTTTTACTGTTCTTATGTTAGAAAATTTGAATATACATTCTATTGTAGTAGGATATCCCTAATTAGTACAGTTTTTAATGGAATTGCAAAGTGTGTGGGGAAATTTGTAAACTTATGCTATTGTTTAATTAATCTAAATATAAGTATTTTTCACTTTCTTGAATATAATAAGCTGTATATATATGTATAAAATCAAATTTTTAAATATTTCATTATAATTACTTACTACAGAAGTATTTAAATGCTAATAACTGTATAGAAACTAATCTTACAGTATCATAATCTTAAATATCACAGTCTACAATGGGTTACAACATGGCAATAAAACTTAATCAGTAAAATAAGTAGTGAACCTTTTTTTTATGAGAACTCTGATTTTAATTACATGAGCAGTTGTGCCCTCCTTAAAAAAAATTCATTGTTGTGCAATCTAGCCCTAGAGTAAACAGGGCAATAAGGGTATAACATAAACATATATTATAAAAACTAGTATTTCTAATTAACCAACATTACCATTCTGAATAAATCTGAATTATGTATCATATCTTTTTAAACATTATTTAATATATAACATAAAATATTTTATATAACAGGAGTATTAATTAAATATATAAAATAACTCGCCTAATCCTTGCTTTCAGAATTATCGGCACTGGTTAGACTGTAGATAGATTTTATAGCTCCCAAAAATTTAGCTACTAAGTTTTCTGAATAATGTTGCCATGTATATTCCGTGAGGTACAAATTAAACTGCATGTATTATCACACTTTTCAGAAGCAAAGTCAATTTAACATCCATACTTATCTATTGCTATCTATGTACAAATATTAAAACTCAAAGATTCTAATAAAAACAATTTGATCATAAATTTATTTTTGAAATTTAGCTTAAACTTTCAAAATAAATTTTATTTAATAAACTGAAAATAAAAAAATTCACTGCAAACTGGTATTGAAAAATTATATTTTTATATATATATATATATATGTAAAAAAAAAGAAAAAAAAGAAACAAAATATAAACACAAAATCATCCACTTTAAAAGCTTAAATAATAATAAAATGAAAGCAAATTACCAATCAAATTCAAGGGTTATTAGCATACCAAACAAATTTTGCACATTTACAGGGTTGTGTTACATTGTGAAATGCGAGTTATGTCATTCAAATGCAAGAAAACATTCCGTTGTACATTTTGTTGCCGTATTGGCACCTAAGGTTAGCTAAGAATAAGTGTTTATACTTTATAAGCTTGAGTGATTGAATTCTTTTAATGCACATGTTTATTTTATTTTGTGGATTTTCTATAAAATGGCTTATTTGCAGTAGTGCACCATTCAATTTCCCAGAAAATTGGAAGTTTATTATTTTTTATATATACCTTTATGTAACTATTATAGATTTTAATTGTAAATCATTGTTAAATATTTGCTTAAAACTAATAAATATTTGTTTTTATCTGGCAGGAAAAACACTTTAATTTAGTGTAAACGTCACTCTTTATCTACCATAATTTAAAATTATTAGTAGTTGAATTGTGTTACAATTGTTTCTCTCACAAACAAAAGTTATACTGTACATTCATTTTATGCATTGGTATGACATTGGGAAAAGAAAAATTTAAATGATTACTTTAAAAAATTTTAAATGTTTGATATGCAGTTAAAATTTTTCACTTAAATTATATTGAGTACATGTCTGTCTTGAGTACATGTCTAGGTCGCCCATCCTATCTAGTGGTCAGCATACCTGACTGCAGTTAAGGAGGTCCTGAATCATGGTTTAGGCATGGAAGTATTTTCTCTTTCTCTCTCTCCTGTCTTTGTCCTTTCCTTGTATGAATGGTTGTCTACCTTGTAAATGGGTACCTATAGCATGTGTGTACTGAAGAATTATCGTACTCCACACTAAATTGAAATTTCTACCAAATTTCATTTCTATTCCTAAATAGCAATGAAATTTTCTGTTATAATTTGAAGTATTTTATTTTTTAAATCTGAATATACTGCCTTTTTAATAAACTTGTAATTTAAATTCCAGATGAAGATTTTAAAACTCTTTAGTTATTTTTCTTTTTTACTTGCTTATTAAAAACAAAATTAGAATAGTACTAAATATACATTATAAAAACACATGGGTAAATTTGACTAAAATAAGTTAGTTTAGCAAAACTATGAAAAATATAATGTTCACATTTTCAATAAATAATCAAGTGCAAATACAATTTTTAGCAATGCAAGCAAAATATGATTTTATACATTATTACCATCATTCAAACTTAAAACATATAAATGGACAAATAAAATAAACTTCATGAACATATGAGGAATACAGTTAATAGGTAGAAGTATATATGAGGCAAAGCAGAATTAAAAAAATTAATCTTTGGGTGAAGTATAGAAATAATTAAGCAACTTATTTTGTAAACAAGAGAATGTAAACTAAATACTTACAAAATCTATATACGAGCACACACACACACATATATATAACTAAATTTATAACTTTTTTAACAATCTTTCAGCTTTCCTTTGATGTTAATTTTGCTAGCACCTAAATTTTATAATTAAGATTTTTTATGCCCATTGATCTGAGAAAACAGGAACCAATTATTTCTGGCAAAATAAAAATCATTTAACTTAGTTTTGTGTCTCCCAAAAGATTTTATCTTTAAAAATTTATTTAATTTTAATGCCTTTCAGGGACCAAAGGACAAAAAAACAAAAGTTCCATTTATAAATATGTAATTTCCCTTCAGTTTGTAATAAAATTCATGATTTTTATTAATACTTGTAATTTCTTTTGTTTTCATTTTTTCTAAAAATTGAATGCAGAGTTTCCACAAATTCACTTAGGTGGATATTGCAACATGTATATGGGCATTTAATTTCAATAATTGCCTCTTTGCCAATTATTCTGGTTAGTGTGCTAACTAAATGAGGCAAATTTTTATCAATAAATATCCCACATGGTTTGATTTTGAGGCCATTTTCTTTTTCTAAATCAAGAATTGCAGTTTTTTCATGAATTTTCCTGTACAAGATTGCCTTATTTTTTACATTAGTATATAATATTGTTTTCATTAAATTTTGACATCCAGTAGAAGGTAACTTGCAGCATAAAGTACTGAAATTTGATGCTATCATTCGAATTCTCTCTTTTCCAAACAACGTTTTTATTTTGAAGTGTAGTAGCTCTCTCTCTAAATCTTCTCTTTCTTTCAATGAAAAAGTTAGACTAGTTAATAATTTCAATTATTTTTTCTGGTATTCATCATAGGGTAAATCTGACTTCTCAGCAGCAAGGCCATAACTTTTGTCGGGAGCTTGAAAAAACTTCACCAAATTCCTAGACTTTGTTTTATTTTGCGCATTATTTAGTTAATTTATTTTATTTACAAACTGCTTGCAATATTTTCCTGGGCATCCTTTGTTAAGTGCTTTGTGCATTTCAATATATGTATATTTTTTAATTGTGTGAAAGAACTGAAGCAAAGCATCTTGTTTTTTTTTTAATCCTTTTGGCAATAACTAATTCTTTTCTCACTTGTTAATTTGGCAACAATTGAATTGAAATGCACCACGTATTGGCATTAGCATTAAATAATAAGCTGTTGGAATGCAGGGCTAATGACTCTAAAATTTCTCTACCATCATTTTTAAGTAGCTGAATGTCATATTTTTCGCAATTTTTCTTACAAAGTAGTCTTAGCATATTTCATGATTTCAAAATATATATTTTGGGATGTTAATTATCTTTAAATTAACTATTTTTTGATCAAAGGATATCTGTTCTTTTCGCCTATGTTTGGCACTGGCTACCACATCTTTTCTGATTCTGGAGACATTTTCCCTCCCACTTTCCTATTATTTACTGTGTAATCCAGTTTTTGTATTTTTTGCTATTTCTTTTAATTTATTGTACAAATTTCTCAGGAAATGATTTTTACACTCTATTTTTTCCACATCAAATACATCATAGCGTCTGGAATCTAGTATTTTTTATATACATTGCTGTCTATCACCTATCATGGTAGCATATTGTCAGCTATACATATTTAAACTTTGGCAGAAACCTTCAATAATTATATCAGCTTCCATGCCAGATGAACTGCCATTTCAGTTCCTTGAACATGTGACTTTGGTTCCAAGTTTCATTTTTCAGCAATAGCATAAAAAGAATTTCCTTATTTTCATAAAGTTATTAAAAAAAATAAGTTTAAACATTTTATTTTAAATGCAATCAAAGATTTTAATTGTCTATTCTACTGCAGAATTTAATTTTATTAAAATTAATGTTTTTACTAAATAAATTAGAGTATAAATATTTCAGATAAAATTTTCTCCAAATAAAATATATAAAGTAACAATATTGATTAACTTAATTCATATCTATTTCACAATTAAATTAATTCTTTATTAAAAACTATGGATTTTATGCATTTCAATTTTATTGCAAAGTCACATTTCCTTTCCATCAGGTTTTTAATGAATGGAATTAATTTTTGCAAATAATAAGGCATAGGTATTCATTTAAAAAATTATTGTAAAATAGAAAATTATTACAATGATATAGAATAACTATAAAGGTATATTATCACTCACTTTTTCTGTTTTTCAAAATATATTTTTCTTTTCAATTATACATTTTTCAATTATATATTTTAAAATTTCTTTAATTTTTTTTAAAAATTTGTGCCTAGAATTTTTCTGAGAACATTTAAATACAATTTTAAATTTGGAATAAAACTTTTATGTGCTTCAGGAGACATTTTGAAGCAGTAAATTCACAAAGTGAATAATAAACATATGTTGTCTTCTTCACCCGATATAGGTTATATTATCCCTGTTATTGATAAAATGTAATCATAATGAATTTTTAATTTTCTATTAATTAGTGAAAAAAATACAAACACTTTAAAAATACACTGTATAAAACATAATTAAGCAGGCAACTGTTCTATAAATCCAAATTGTTAGCATAAATAACAAACATTTTTTACAAAAACTAGGATTTTTAATTAACCCAGCTCTGGTGTCCATCATAAAATAACTTATTATTCCAATTTTAATCAATCAAGTAATATTTTTCTACAAAAAACTAATCTGAAATATTTCTACACTATATATATTTTACTATATTAAATAGATTAACACAAAGTAGAAGTACATATCTAATCAACTTCTCTCACTTTCCAAATTAAAAAATATTATTTTGAAAATAGTTCAAAAATAAGAATTTAATTTTAAAAATATCTTTCAAAAATTTAAATTTTAAATTAAATGACTTTACAAAATTATGCCATTCAAATAACATTAACTTTTAAATTGTGAGCAAATCAAAACAAAACACAGCATAAGCTTGAAGGTTTATTAAAACTGCAAATGAATTGTGCATGTTAAAAGAAATCATAGAATCCCCAAACAAATGCATTCTGTTTCCAATAATCTACAGGTTTGTTGCATTTGGCTCCCACACTGATGGATGGAGCCTAGGTCATAAACTTTATTGCCCTTCCAAATGTTGCTAATCTTGCCAAGTCCACAGCATTATGCACACCAGAATTAAGCAGACTTATATATAGAATGTCGAATGGTTAGTGTTCTAACTATTCTGTTCAATAGTTTATAAGCTCAACACCCTTCATAGGCATAGATGTTTGTATCAATTCAAAATCTACTTTAAACTATAAACCCCTGTTAAAATAGTTTTTATGAAAAAAATACAAGTATTTGAAAGTGCAGAAAGTCACTATTTGGGGGAAACTAACCAAATTATTACTAACACATTAACACTAGGTTATCATTTTTAGCTATTTTATTTTGATATCTTGAAAATGTCAGTGTAAATATTAAAACTAAATTTGATTCAATCCTAGCCAGTTGGTGCTCTTGTAAAATAAACTGAATTTGCAACTTATGGTGCCAAAATGAATTTTATTATTTGATAATATTCAAGTTGTGCAGAAGTTTATTGTAATTCTATGACTTTGTTCTCTTCTACATGGACAGATTGCAATTCCAAGAAATACACTTATCACACTTACATTTTATGGAATATTATTAATTATTTTTAGTGTATGTAAATTATACAGGTTTGGAGTCTTAGAATAATATATTAAAAGTTAGAAAATTTTTTAGTTAAATTCGAAGTTTCACAGACTTTATAATTTGTTTTTATTATGAAGTAAATTTTTTATGTGTATTTGTATGTATTATAAGCTAGAATGCTTATTTTTCTTCACATTCTTCTTACCTACTCTTAATAGCTGTAAAATGCAGTCATGCTACTAACTAAAATGCTTTTTTGTATACATATTGTATATATATATATATATAATATATGATTTCAAGGTTATCAAGTGTCTTGTCTCTCTAGTAAGTTATTAAAATATTTAAGTAAGATATATAGTAAATTTTTAAGAATGTTTTCTGCATGGTTAATTATGCATATATTATAAAAATAAGGTTATTCACTTGTTTAATTTTACTGTCTGGTTGTGAGGAGGGGAGAGCTTGGAATACACTTAAAGCTGTAAATCCTGTTCAAATTCTTGGTTTATTGAGTGAAAGTGGTTGTAGAGGTATTAAAATCATTATAAATATTTTCGAAAGGCTATTGCTGAAAACTGATGTTATTAACATTATTGATGTAGTGCTACTGGTCCAGTTGTTGATCACTGCACTACAACATTATATAGAATGTTTTTCATTCAGATTAAATCATAACAAGCATTGCCATTATTTAGGCTGAGCTGGCAGCCAAATGATTAGCTCTCTGGTTCTCAGTTCAACAGCTTGTAACTTTAAAACACTTCAGGCATGAATGCTTGTTATGATTTGGAGTCCATTTTAATCCATAAGTTGAGCAACAAAATCAATATCACTGCTTTGTTGATTAAATATAAAGTGTAAAAAAATTATTCTATATTATTTAATTACACTAATAAGTGTCATTGTTTCAATACAATTTATATTCTAATATAAGCTTTGATAATTTTATGTGCAGTTAACTTTTAACAACATTTCTGGAAACTTATAGGGAAATAGAAATCAATATCCATGCATACACATTTTGTGAT
>JAPDSC010118371.1:65152-82259 GCA_026290005.1 Latrodectus geometricus
CTTTTATAATCGTTTTGTAGAACAACCTTTTGCATTTAATATAACACTTAGATTCACCAAGGAATGGTTTCATAAAAGTGCTGAGTAACATATAGAGCAATATTGTACCATTCTTCATGGAGTTATTGTTGGCGCAGCTTGTCCATTTCGGACCTTGCGCCATAAAACCCAATCAAACGAAACCAATCATGGAGTTATTGTGAAAGTTTTGGAAGTGATGCCAGGGGAGGTTTTCAATTTTGTATTGAAAGTTTTAAAATAGACCATAACAGTTTAATTTATTGTGGTCAAGTATCTGTATGTTAAGTAGACTTTAACCTTCCTGTTTCATGATTGGACAAGTCCAGCTCCATAGATAACTGTAATATGATCCTAGGAAATTTCTTTTCCTGCAAAAAATAATTTGTATCATAAGGTGGATGTATTTGATTAGCTTAAATATTTATATACTTCTTCCCAGTGATCATTCTTTTCAGTTACTATCGGTCCAGCAAAAAATCATGACATGGCTGCTCAGATCATTACAGATACACCTCCAGCTGGTCATCAGAAAGTAGCATCACTATAATATTTTGTGCTTGTGTCTTCCACATGTGCACTCTTTTTGTTGTAGGGAAAAGTGTGAAAGACGATTCGCCAGACCAAAGAACCTTCTTTCACTTATCAATCAACCAGGTTTTGGGAGTGTGGTACCACTGTAGATGTGAAATTTGCCATCAACATGTGTGACAAGTGTCTTGAGAATTTCTCCATTGCCTAAATATTTTGTTTATGAAGAAGCTTTCAAACTGTAATCATTGACACTAGAGAATGCAGATGTTGTTTGAGCTCTGGTCTCTTTTGGCTCTATTGTTAACTTTTTAGGCATGACAATCTGCTTCAATACTCATCAGCCTCTTTTAGTGAGCTCCTCTTTCTATCAACTATTTTACTTTGCTAAACTTGTCTTGCCATACTGTGTATACTGTCATGATTTAAGGCACCATACCTCATAAAACACCAAAAAGGTAAAGTATATTTTAGTTGTACTTGTGCTGCAGCTAGATGGGTTGCTGCAGTTTGGACTTATTGGAAATCTGAGGGGTCGAACATCTGTTTTTAAAAAGTCCAAGATTTAAAGAACTTCAATAAAGTTACCAGTTACTACCAGAATCCATACATTTTTATTTATAAAGAAAACTGTTAACTATTATTTTAATGATTATGAAACTTGTTAAAAAATCCCACTATTATTAATAGGTATTTCCTTTATTTTGAGAACCATCTGTATATATATATAACAGTAAACATAATGCACTGAATAAAATTTATTAAACTTAACCGACTCAGCGTCCGCGACGTATCTGTTACGTCGCAATAAACTGGTTGAAAAGCGGCTCATGACGGCTGGGATACGTCGAAATATTCCTGCTCGAAAGCGGCCTGCGACGGCAGAGATACGTCGCAGAGTTCTCACGGAAAGCGGCCGCGACGTATATTTTCACATGGTAGAAACCACTTATTTTTGCTTTCCCCCTAATCGGTGGTTTGATTGATCGGTCTTAATCACTCAAACCCCACTCCTTGGAGACTTTTCTTTGAAAACTAAAACTCAGCCTGAGTTTTACGCCAAATATCTAAAATACTGATTATTTTTTCGCCAAGATTCAACTTTAAAATTTTATAATCTATAAATTTGTTTCTTTAGAAATAAAATGCGAGTTTATACATTATTATTTTTAATTTTAGTTCCTAAACTAATTGAAATAGGCGATTTTATTACACAAAAATTTTAAATCCATATGTACTTTTAAATTACTAACAAGCTTGCCTTCTTTTCTAACTTAAATTTTAATAATTTTCCTGCTTATGCTAATTATTTCTTACATTTTAGTTAATTTAATTCAGTTTTTATTGTTTTTGATGGCATTTTTTTATCGACTAGTTATGACTGAAGTAAACAAATAAAATTCGTAAATGGAAATTATTTAATTTCCAGTGAAAGAGCTCATGGCTGTTATAGTAAAATCGTTGTGACGTCCATAATAAATAACATTTACCTTAATGACTAAAACTCATTTAATTTGCGTTTTTTTTTTGTGCATTATGAAAAAATTTACTAATAAGTTTACTCTCTGCACATTGATTTTTATTTCGTTATTACTTTAATTCCTTTTTCATACACCTCAAATGTTGATAATAAAACAGAAGTATCATCTTAAGGCAATAGTATAACATGATTGTCTCATAAGTGTGTAGCCAAGAATATTATACATGTGTTATTTCTTTTTAATGAAACATTATATTGAAAAAAAAAATCAACACTATTTACTGTTACACCATATAACAAGGGTGTCCAAGACGTCGACCGCGGTCGACTGGTAGACCACGAAGACATTTTAAGTAGTCCACACGACCATCCCTATAATGACCTCGGATATTAACAATTTAATTTATGACTTATTATTAATTTATGACATAGAATCAATGAATTATTTAAAATAAAAATTTACTACAGTCTACGCTTTAAAACCCAAAATAAACTTTGCAAAGATTCACGATTTAAAGATTTATGATTAAAGGTTTAGGATATAAAACATAAAACGGACATGATGAGCGCGATTAAAACATTCAAAGAAACTATAGAAAGGTATGTATCTCAATTAAGAAAACATGAATTGAGAAACTTTAAAAACATGGAGGAAGAGTGCCTCCATAATCCAAACCGAGACTTCGAAGATTTCACTTAATACTTATTTTGTTTGAAGAATTTGAAAGAAGATTCGCTGACCTAATTACCTTGAAATAAATAAATTTTATAATATTTCCATTTAATGGAAATGTCAAAATTGATGGACATTGTCACAATGATGTCACTATGAAAATGTCAACATTGATGGACAGCGTATCTGAAAAAATAGGACATTTAATAGGTATCACATGAGTCATCGTTAAGGAAGAAATTATTAAATTAAGATGCAATATATTTCTTAAATCGATAGCATATTTAGTGATACTGATTTTTGGAAATTAATTTCTGAGGAAATGTTTCCAAATATTTACAAATTGATTTTGTATTTCAAATCATACTTTTGGATCGAGATATCTTTGCGAATCTGTGCTTTTTCAACCGTTAACAAAAAACAAACACTGGTCGCATTTAACAGATGAACATTTAATTTCGTGTTTATGGATTGCAATAAGCTCGTACCAGCCACAATATGATAAACTTGTCGCAGATATACAGTGCCACATTTCAACTTAAACGAAGTGAATAGGATGGTCACTTTTTGATGTATGAATACTTTGATTATTTTCATCAGTAAATTTTTGTTTTGTAAATATTGATAGTAAGTTTTTTTTTATTTTTTAAATTACATAATTTACTATTTTTTCTTGTTACCGAAATTAAATATGTACGTTAATATAGTTCTGCCATTGGTAGACCGCCTTCGATTTTTTAAATGTGGAGTAGACCCCGGATCCCAAAAGTTTGGACACCCCTGCCATATAAAGTTATTATTTTAATATATAAATATTAAAAAGATACTATTTCTTAAAAATTTTACGATATTAGAAATTTTCTCGATTAAAAAATAAACTACAATATTTCTGATATTAGCTTTGTTCTGCTGGGAAAATCATTTTATTCTATATATTTTTTTTATTTGCATACATGTAATAATTTTTCTATATGACGTAACGATAATATTTAATAAAATAATATTCCTTACTAGAAATTTATTGCAGATTTAAACAAAATAGATTTATGAGGAATATAAATAATCAAAGTTTTAAACAGTAAACTGTTCTGAAGCAAAATAATGAAAATTTATCTTATATTTAAAGATGAGCTAAACTTTTTAAAGCAGAAAATATTTTTAGCCCTTTTATTTTAGAATGTGTGTGAAATGGAATGATCCTATTGAAGTAATGTATAAGTGAATCGAAATCATATTAATGCTACAATCTAAGCAATTAAATTTTGAACCTACAGAAAATAATTATTTTATTACAAAATTTATTTTTAAAATAAGCAAATTATTAATACGATAGTTTTACAAATGATTATCTTTTAACGCGATCCATATTAGGTATAAAAGAAATTTTTAAATATAATAATCTTAACCAGAGAATTTCTTGTTGTAAAATGTGGTTATATATTTACTTTACTCTTCTTATTTGAATTAAAAACTAATTTTCATAATTTATCTTTTAAACATAAAATGATATATTCCACATACGAGTTATTGGGTCATTAAAGTTATATTAATGAAAAATATAAATAAATTCATTTAAAATATAATTGAAATATGTTTTAGTTAGGAATGACAGTAAAATAAGTCTCTAATCAATAAAAGAAAGAATAAATACACTAAGAAAATTTATATCTCTCAATCAAAATTTTAATTTTAAATTAAGATACTATATTATCTACAAAATCTTTTTAATTAAGGGACTATATAAAAAAGATATAATTTATAAATGTTTTTCATTCACGTGAGTGCATAATATTATGTTGCGAGTGCAGCACCATTTTGTATAAAAATACTTTCTTATAATGAAAGAAGAATTCATGGTATATTATGTATTATTTTACGTGAATTGAAAAGTCAATAGAAAAAAATAGAATATTATCAATTTTTTTCATATAAATCTGGGGCTTTTGCCAAATTAAATAATATTCTTTTGTTTTTATTTTTAATTATATGTATTCATTTAATCCTTACTGTGAATAAATTTCCTTAAACTTTTGCGAACTTAATAATCAAGACAGTTGAGTATTGAAGGCTAAAATTATTTTTTCTAAAATTTTTATAAGTATTCGACAAACTATTTCAAACGGATTCTTATATACATGAGAGGAGTTTGTTTCCAGGGAGAAAACTATTCATGTGTGACTTCCTTTACAATTTAAGCATGTTTCCTGTTAGTCAGGGAAAGAATGAAAGGGGAGAATGTTTACTTAAATGTAAATGAAACTTTCTGATTATTCTAAACAGATGAGAAATTGCTTTCTCGCCATGATTCATTGCTACAAATTAATGATTATGTTCTACTTTTTTAATAACTAAGAACTTACATAACAGATTACATTACATTCAAAAGTATTTTCGGAAATTTAGATCAATAAAAATCATAAGTATAACAAAAATTTATTTCCAGTTAGTTTTTTAAATTTAAAAATTCAAATCTAAAATCTAATGAATCAAATCCTAAAAACAAAGCATAAAAAAAGATTTTAAAATTATATTGTATATAGTTTCCTATTTAAAGAAAAGACAATTTATTTTTATAAAAATAAAACTGGAATATTTTTTTATGAATGACAATAAAATAAGTCTCTAATCAATTAAAAAAAAAGAAAAATTTGAAAAGAATATTAACAATTCTCAATTAATAAGATTATTAATAAAGTCTTTTTAATTAGGCAACTTTATATAGTAGAGATATATGATAATTATATAAAGGTTTTGCATTTGTAATACAATAAAATATTACTAATGCAAGAACTTTTCATAAAAATATTTTTATAATGGAGTAATAATAGCCTCTTAGCACTTTATTATACATTATATTTTGTAAAATTAAATATAAGTCAATAGAAACTCGTTATAAATTTATTAGTTTTTTTTTCCTACAGTAATTTTGCCAAATTAAACTGTAAAGATTGTTTTGTTTTTATTTATAATTATACATAAAGGATTCTTTTGTTTTTATTTAAAATTATACATAAAGGATTCTTTTGTTTTTATTTATAGTTATACATAAAGTACAGTTCATAAACGCTAGATTAATATTTAAAAAATAACTAGAATAATGCACTTGTGAACCAAATATTCCAATTATATTGGAATAAATTAAACGTAACACTTTAAGCTTCTTATTAGTACATGCACTGATATATATTTCAATACAGATTGACAAATGAAGTTAATTTTCATGTATTGTAGCAAGTGATATTTTATCTAAGGTTGTTCAGTTACGATTAGAAAAAATTAATTTAGCAAATAAATTTGGGCTTTAACGCTTTTGAATAAAAAAAAATAAAAAAAAAATTTATCTATGAAAAAAGAGCTTAAGTAATATATATTTTTATTTTTGCTAAAAAAATTAAATAAATTAATAATTTTAATATATTTCTAATTCGTTTAGACTGTTGAATTATATAAACGTATAGTCTAAATCAGCCTTGCTATGTGTGCTGAAAGTACTATAATATTGAAAGAGTTTGAAAAATATTTATTTACTTGCATTAAATAATTATAAAGTTTCTAATAAAAATTAGTTTGTGTTAAGAAAAATATAATGTGAGAAAATGTATTTTTACTAACATTATTTTATCTTACTGTAATAAAAATTTGAAAAGCTTCTGTGGCTCATTGAAAAAGAGAAATTTCCATTATACCGAAAATAATAAATATACAAGAAAATGTAACAAGCAACTTTCTTATTTAAATTGCGTAAGAAATCTAAAACATCATAATTTGTGGATACCGTTTTTCTTTGAACTTCATATTATTTACCAAGTCAACCTAAAAACACTGAGGAATATCTTCATTTTCAATTACTCAAAAAACAGTTATTTACAAATAATTTTTGCTTTTTAAGTTTTATACAAAAATAAAATATACGTTTTCGTTTTAACCACTTCTATTGGGATGTACAATTCATTCTGGCAAATACATACAACCCTAGATAGGGTAGTTAGTGGTAAGTGACATCCCCTCTCTCTAAATTGAGCGATGTGACAGTTTTCAGGGGGGTAGGAAATATTCCCAATGAGAACGGGAAACAGTCGACGATTTTTGTATAGTTTAGGAAAGTGGCTGTGGAACGAAAAAGTAGTGTATCTGGTTTTAAAGAGGAAACATTTTTCACAGATTCTTGAAATTTTCTGAGACGCTGAGTCGGTTAAGTAGGAAATTGTTATAAATAATGATAGTTAAATGATGTGACTTCTGCTCTGTTCTAGTATATACACTGGCTTCAGTTATGAAACAACTTGTTTTTTGAAGTTCAAAATAAAAAAACATTAAACATACAATTTATAGTTTATGTAAATGATGAAAACAAACTTATATATGTATGCAAACATATGTAAGTTATGTATGTTATGTAAACATATATGCTAGCTACCACTTTTTAGATAGAAAATAATAGAGCAAGAGACAAATACGAAAAAATCATACTTTCCTAATCATAAGTGTAAATTTTGTCGATTTTTCACCTTTTGTTAACAGATTTCTTGACAACAGTCTGTGGGGTCCCTCAATGTCTGACAGAAGCCGTTTGCCTGAATCCTTAAGGTTGCAATTGGATGGATGGAAATGGTTATGTCAAAGGCTGATGCTGCTAAGCAACTTAATGTCTTCTAATGTACCTAATGTAATGTAATGCCAGTCTTCGGAATCAATATCAAACTAAAGCTTCTGTGTCTAGAAGACATGCTTCAGACTGACAACGAGCTGTATCCCTTGCTGACAGCCGGTTTATAGCTATTTCAGCTCAAAGTATAAAAAGAATTTCTGTGCAAACCACTGTGAAACTTGTTGCAAACCACTCTGTAAAATCAGGGAAAAGAATATCTGTTAGCACAATGCAAAAACGTCTTCACCAGGCAGGTACTTGTTCTAGGTGACCAGTTGTATGTGTCCCTTTCACTGGAGAACTGAGAAGGGTCTGCTTTTCTTGAGCAAGGGAGAACATTTCCTCGACCAAACAACAATGGGCTTCTGTACTTTTTACAGAAGAGTCCACTTTCATATGGGAGAATAATTCAGGACATATGTTGTCTAGAGGCAACAAAGTTTTAGATACCATTAATCCATCTTTGTGGAAAGACACAGTTATCGCGTTAGTGGAATAATGGTCTGCTGGAGTTAATATTAAACTGAATCCTCTGTGTCCAGAAGAAATGTTCCAGGCCAACCACAAGGTACAGCACCTGCCGAAGATTGTTCTATAGGTCTTTCCTCCTGAAAGAGAAGCATTTCTGTGCCTCAATTTATTATTGTCTATTGTTCTCTGATGCTGCATTACTCTATCAACTATTCAAACTTGATTTTGAAGCAAATAAGAGGGTTTATCAGACAAAAATGAAAATGTCCTGCAAAAAAATTATTAAGAATATTATTTTAATTGAATTAGATTTAATATGTGTTATATCTGTGAATCCTGTTTTATGCTGTAGCATCAGAGAGAAGAATATTCACTAGTACAATGTGAAGGCGTCATCTCTTTGCAGTTTTCTAATCAAGGTGACCAGTTGTATGTCTTCCTCATTGGGTGAAAGAGAAGCATCTGCTTATTTTGGGCAGGAAAAGGCATTCCCTAGATTAGACAGTGATGGGGATTCACATTCAAGTTCATATGGGAGAGCGATTCTGGGCATGTACTGATCTAGAGTGAACAAAGCACTAGATATTGTCAATCCAACATTGTAGAAAGACAGTTTCCATGGTGGTAGAAAAATGATTTGGGCAGGGATCTCACTCTATGATAACAATAACTTGCATGTTTTTGTGAGAGGAACTGTGACTACTGTGAGATATTGGGACAAGATCTTTGACCCATATGTCCATCTATATACCAGTATTATTGGCAATAATTTCATTCTGATGGTTGATAACTCACAGCCTTATCAAGTTATAATTAAGGAATATCTTGAGAATTTTGGTTTGGAGTGAATGGTATGGCAAGCTCTATCTCCAAACCTGAATCCTGTAGAGCACATGTGAGACTATCTTGGTAGACTGGTTGCTACTTTAAGTTCTTCATCGGGATCTTGAAGAGAGTTAGAAAACAGCTTACCAAGTTTCTGTTGTTCACTTCCTATTTCTGTGATTAATAACTTAATCAATAGCACGGAAAGTCAATGCTACCAATGATTTCGAGCTACGGGTGGGCATATCCCTTATTAACACTTATTTTGTTATGTTTTTATGATATTTTATCTCATAAAACGGATTATTCCTTTTTTCCAAGAATGGAATTTCCACATTGCTTTCTTTGTTGTAAATCATTTATACGTACTCTTATGTAAACTTCTATGTTGTAATCTGTACATACCTTTTTTGCGCACTCATCCAAATTTGGTGTTTTTTCATTCATTCATTTCATTTGCAAATTTGATGCAAAAAAACCACTTGTTCCTGAACTTTTGGAGGCCAGACTAATTAAAAATTTATTTTTTCTTGTAGAGTTTATTGGCTCTTCTTCAATATCTGTCAATTGTCTTGCCACCTAAAATGAGTTCTGTTTATTTTGATTACTTGTATACATTTTAATCTTCATCAACGTGACGTTTTTTTCAGTGTTTATAAATGTAATATAAAATGCCTTGTTGGAAATTAAAAATATTGGAGCACATTGCAAGGTAAAGTTATAATGTGGTTGTAGTTAAATAATTTCATAATTTGTATGTTTCAAATTGTTTACCATACATTTTTTTGCATTTAAACATTCATAATGAAAAAAATTGCTAGCCACTAAAATATTGCCCTTCCTTCAATTGGTCACTATACATATTCTATTAATGCGTTTTTCCTTGTCAATTTAATGAAAGCATTTTTAGACTTTCATTAAATTGTTATTTTGAATTTCAATAACATTTGACTTTTTACCTAATTACTCAAGTATTCATTTATTTTATTTCTAAGCTCTTATGTATAAACAAGAAATTGAAAAATTTCATCTATTTTTAATTTGAGCACTTTATCTTAAGGAAAATGTTTATTAGTTGTTAAGACTTGGGTTACCCCATATACATCAAGGTAAACTTATAATTAGATTTGAAAAATTATTTTAGCTAAATCCTAAGAATCGTTACTAGTGCCAAATCTGTAATTACTGTGTCAAAATTAATGCTTTTAATTTGTGATGAAACCTGGTTTGTACTTGCAAAAATTTGTTAGGAGTTTGAATAATCCTTAGAGATTTTCTTTGCATTTTGTTCCTTTTTTACATTTATGCTTGAAATATTTGTGTTTGAAGTTGATACAGAAAAGCAGTTTTATTCAAAGTAAATAAAATTAAAATATTTGAACTTTCATATTTGTGTACAATTGGTAAAAGGTATAGATGATGATAAATTGAATTTATAATTTATATTTTTGAAATTTATTTTTAAAATCAAATTTATGTTTCCAAAATTTAGTTTTTTTAAATTTGCATGAAGTAATTGATTAAGTGAGTGCTCTTACTTATAATTAATAACACTATTTTATTTAATTTGCTATTTTATTTATTAAATTATGTAATTTATTAAGTGTTTAAAAATTTGAGGTTTTTGGGGTTTCTTGAATTTTGTTTAGTTCAATTAAAAGTAAAATAATGTGTGTGGTAATGTCATTTATTAGAAAGGAAGTTTTTATAAAATTGTATTTTATTTATGTTATTGATTTAGCTTCTTTATAGTCTGCTTATTATCCCAGGCTAGATAATTTTTTAGGGTTTTTTTTTTTTTTAAGTATGGAACCACTGCCCTGTGTTATTTAGAAACCCCCTTTTTCATAATAGGTTACTTACATTTTTGATTTAGTTATTGCGTGGTTGTTCTCTCATGCTAGATTGCATTGCAGTGATATTCTTAAAGCTTGTTAATTAGAATCCATAGTTTTTATAAAATTGTATGTTATTTATGTTATTGATTTAGATTTATAGTGCAAATCATTAATACGTACTTGATATTGTTATATACACATATTTTTAAAGTATTCTTTTTAAATTAAAAAATAATTAAAAAAAAGTTGGTTTCTATTTTGTTGAAGGAATATGAATTATATTGATTTTTAGAGTTATTTTATATTTGTTTTGTACTTTATAGTCTATGTGAAATAAAGTTCTTAGTCTTAAGTTTTGTGATATTCCTGTATTAAGTAAGTAAAATGAAATATTTAAAATTTTGATATTTGAGAATGAACTCAAATGTGCTGAAAGTTGTATGGCTCTTTGACTATATATTTGCTTTCTGTGAATACTTTTCACACCTTGAGGGCCGTATTTATGTATTGCAAGAGGAGGAACTTGAAGAATACTCCAGTATCTACTCTGAAAATAAGCTTGCAGAAAGCAAAATCTTTCATTGTTTAACAGGGCCATATTAAAATTCAATCCTATTTCAAAATCATACCTATACCATGAAGTAAGAATATTTGTGTATGAAATAACATGTATATCTATGCATGTTCTATTTATCTACCATTGTTTTCTGTGCGGATTGTTTGTCAAAGGACTGAAAAATGCAATTTTCATAAATGTATTGTGACAGTATTTGTATAACTCCTGGAAATCAATTATATTTTTCCAGAACTCTTGGAAATTGGAAATTTTGAGTTGATTCTTAAAAAATGATGAATAACTCCTAGAAATTTATAATTTCTTTTCTTATCTCTCATTTGTTACAAAATTTTATATATTTGATTTTTTGAAAATTTCAATTAAATCTGGTATTATCTTTATTAAATATTGAAAATGCAGATTTTGATCTGGAAACAAGATACATAGTTTCTATTTAGTGTGGTTAGGCCACATAATGTAGGGTTTTTTGGTGTCTACCAGTCCCAAAACATCAAAAAACCATACATTATCAAATTCGTCTAAAATATAAAAGCTTGCCCTTCATTTTCTTGTGTATGATTGTTTAGTGATCTTTATGGAAAAGAAGAAAGGAATTTATATTGTTTATTATATTAAAAAAAAATCATAATCTGAAATTAAATGGTACCAATTTCTTTGAATTTTAAAGGTATTTCCTTCCAGTTTTCATTTAGTCTAATTCAATTTATGAGAACTATCATAGTCTATTAAAGTTAAAACATATAGTCCTTTGTTTATTTTTAAAGTAATTAAATCTTTAAAAATAGTATAAGTGGGTACCTGTTGGAAACTTAATCTTTAAGCTTCTGTCTTTTTTAATCCTGAAATGGGTTTTTTTTTTTTTTTTTTTTTTTTTTTTTTTTTTTTTTTTTTTTTTTAAATATTATCTATTAAATAAATATTTTTCACTTTGGATCTACATTAAAGGTTACAATTGATATATGATTGTAATTTGGGAATTTCACTTGAAAACAAATTGGTTTCTCACATTTAATTCCTAAAATGTCTGAAATTACATATTTGTGGATGTATTTGTTAATAATTATCAGCAAACTAATTATTTGCAATATAATGTGTTGGCGTTTTTTTTATTTCAAATGGTTATAATTTAGAATGCATGGTTCCATATTTTAGTTCTCCTTGTAAGATAAACTTTCTGAGTCTTTTATTTGTTTCACTCACTGTATATTGCATAAATCATTTAATTTTTCATGATTTTCAAATCTTGCATCCCTAATATCTTATTTTTTATTGGATATAGCTCTGATTCTTCGAAAGATTTGAAATTTTAATTTAAAAATGTGATGTGCATGACTTTTTTTCTCTCTCAATATACTGCATTAAAAAAAATATTTAAAACAATTATATAAAACAATGTTTAAGAAGTTAAGTATTATAATTTCAGATGTCTGGTTCCAAGGGAATATCAGCCTTTCCTACTGAAGAAAATATTTTCCATTGGATTGGCACTATAAATGGAGCAGAAGGAACAGTATGTGTCAATATTTACATACATTTATAATGTATATTAAGCAATTGTATTTGTAAAATAAAATTTCTATTAATTATATTAAAGTGGATCACATAAATAACAAAGGTAGAATGAAATAATAAATAAAAAGGTTTTTCTATATTTTCCATTTCATTTATGATCAATATAGTTCAAAATAAAAGCAATACACATTAGCAATTGAATTAGAAACCCATTATAACTTTTTATTGTACTATGTTCTGTACAGATAAAAACTATTATTCATATGGGCATCAAATCTACATGCTTCTAAAGTCTATTAAAAAATATCCACAGGATACAGTACAAAATAATTGATTTGCTATGCAACTTTTTAGATTTTGTAAATTAGTTATAAGAGCTTTAGATACACTTTTTATCATATCCCACACATTTTTATGGGATTAAAATATGGGCTCTGGGGGCCAGGGAAAGTATTGGAAGTCAAACTGATATTCAAAAAATAAATTTCGAGCACTTCTGGCATGATATTTAGTTGCATTATCATCCATGAAATATCTTTTGCTATCATAGTAAAATGTAGCATTGCAGAGTTCAATTGATCTTCCCGTATATCTAGGTATCTTGTGGTTGTGTTTGTTTATCCTTGAAGAGCACCTAGGTATCATTTTCATGCCAACAGAACATGCTTCTACTAGGCCCTTGCATAGTGTGAGTTATGCAAGACTGATTCTTAACTTTATGGAATTCCTGCCTAAAAATTGTTTTTAGTCCTAAATTGACATCTTCTATCAGTGCAAAATGAGGTATAACATGTTTTATTTGATCACATTAGTTTCTGATCCTCAGTTATTTTGTCTTTCTTGACCCACTGCAATTGAATCTTTACATTTCAAGCAAAAATGAGTGTTTTTCTCAATCACTTGATTATGCATTCCTATCCTTTACAATTTTCTGCACATGGTTCAATCTGCTGGGAAGAACTTTGGTTGGGGTTTTTATCATTTGATGCAAAGTTCCTGTTCTGCCTTACAATTTTTTGAAGAGGCCGCTGATCACACTCTCTTCGAAAACCGCCTGAACCTAAAGAGGATTTCCAGTTTTGAAATAGTTGCCCCACTTAACAAGGGTAAACGATAAGCCCATTTTCAAATGGAAGGTCTGTTGTTTTCCTTATTTTACTTCATTCATTGTGAAATGTACTATTTCACCTTACTTATGCTAATATAATGATGTTACCAAAGTCATAAAAAATTGGCATGCTTCATTCCAGCAAGCATTTAAAGGAAAATCTCAAAGGCTTCTTATTCATTGGCCAGTTGTATGATTTACTGCAGTTACCATTTATTTTACAAACATGTAAACAGAAAGTAAATTTGAAGGCAACTGGAAGACTAATAATAAATATTCTCACTTATATACATAACATTATAATTTACATTTTACTTTCTGTTAGTTGTTAGATGCATTTTTTTTGTGATTTTAATTTTAAAATAACATTTTACTAAATGTTTATTAAAAAATGCATAAATACTGTGGTACAAAGGAGAAAAGGTCTTATTTACAATTTATTTTTTTTTAAATCTGAAGATTAATATCCACTTAAACTTCAGCCTATATTTTGTAAAAGATAACAAATAATTATTAAACTTCACCTTCAATGATTATAATTTTAAATGACCTTCATAGATTCAATTTTATTGGTATTCATTGAAGAATACTAAACTTTTTCAATTTCATGATGAGAATTATAATACTTAGTGGCAATATTAATAATTTTTAATGCTTTTATCTTAGGTTTATGAAAATCAAACTTATAAGCTCAAGATAGTGTTTCCTAAAAACTATCCATTCAATCCACCATCTGTTCGTTTTACCACTCCATGTTTCCATCCGAATGTTGATCAAGATGGAAACATCTGTCTTGATATATTAAAGAGTAAATGGACTGCATTGTATGACGTCCGAACAATTCTTTTATCTATACAGTCCCTTTTGGCAGGTATGCAATTGCAATTTTGTATTTCATTTAAAAATTTAATTTTATAACTTTTTTAATTGTTTTTATGAATGAACAGACTGTAAATGAATATTCTTTTTTTAGTTTTTGTATTATCCTGAAATATTTAGTATTAGTGCTTTATAATATTTAATCCCCTCATGGGGCTCACCTTCTTTAGGTGCATACGGGTGTCCCAATTCCACGATACGTAGGGATCTTTACTCTCTCTGTTTTTCCTCTCTCTTCTACTATTCTTTTTACTATCTTTTCCATCTTTTAATGGAAAGCGAGGGAGACCTTCATGAATAAGTGTAGCCGATCTGTATGCTTCCAGCTACTCATGAACAGTCAAAATCCTCACGTGTTGGTCGTGCATGGCAACCCTTTGAAAGGGTGGTTACACTGTGGTCCTCAGTGTATCACTTGGCTGGTAATTAGCTACATTTGTGGCTAACCTGCAAGGGATCAAGCGAAGGGTTCACATCCTTGGACTTGGCTTTAAAGGTGGTCACTCTCTCCAAGGGTGACTCTAAGCGTATAGGTGTCAGCTAGTATCATGTTAAGCGCCAAAGCTGGTAACTTCCAAAGCCGGTGGCTGCTATCCCTTAAAGGACTAATCAGTGGGCACTACAGTTGTGCCTAAACATATATAAATATCTGTGGATTCTAATTCTTTTTTCATTCAATATCACATTTTCTAGCCCAAAAACTTCTCGCATCTGTTGATGACATTAAAGATGTCAAAAAATTCCAACCTGGAGATCTTGTTCAAGTTTAATCGAAACAAGCTTTAACTATCAGCAACTTAAAGAATCTAGAATCATTTCCTGTTGAAATGTCATTTCACAAAACTTTATACGAATCCTATAGTATCCTCTCTAACCCTGACTTTAAAAATGTTATCCCAGCAATAATATAAATGTATTTTTCATTTTTTAACAGTTGATATTATTAAGTTTTATATTGTATGCAGTGAGCCTTGTTCGCATTAAAAGAATGGTTACTCTTCCTGTTAAATTTTATTAAAACATTTCCTCTTGATATATTTATTTAATTTGAAATGAATTATTTAAAAATTTCTGTAAACAGGGAATTTTTTGAACTGAACTTTTACTATTAAAGTTACGATAAACAAATTGAAGGAAAGATTTAGAAAGCCAGGAAAAAGAATAAATTTCTATAAAAAAATTTTATTTTATGTCTGTTGTATTGAAAATCAGTCATACTTTTTTTTCAAACAGTGATCAAAGAAATTTAAATATTTGGTTTAAATTAAATTTTCATTTAATCAGTCTTCAATTTAGTTAACTAACAAAAGTTAAATGTAAATTGTTTGTATAATTTATCAACTTTTTTTACTTTGTTGTTAATAATAATGTCTGAAACTTAATTATTGAGAGGACAATATTTTTTTATGCAAAACTTCAATACTATTTAAAGATTAATATTGTTGCTTTTTTATATCTTGAGTAATTTACTTAGACAAGCATATATGTTTAGGTATTGTTATCAGCTTTGGCAAATTTATATAAAAAAAAATTAAATGAAACCAGTTTAATTGCCTCTACAGTTGTAGACATTTCTATTTGGTAATTTAGTTTGAAAAGATGTAAACAATATTTCTTGATTGAAATACCCCTGATGTACACTGTCTACCCATAAGTATTTGGGCACCTGTGATAGAAAAGAAAAACTAACTTTATTTGAAATCAACAATTGGTAGAGCCTCCACAAGAGGCAATTACAGTGTGAACCTTCTAGGGCAGGAGTGGCCAAGACGTCGACCACGGTTGACTGGTAGACCGCGAAGACATTTATGACTTATGACATAGAATCAATGAATTATTCAAAATAAAAGTTTACTACAGTCTATGCTTTAAAACCCAAAACAAATTGCTCAAAGATTTACGATTTAAAGATTTATGATTAAAAGTTTAAGTTTTAAAACCTTAAACGGACATGATGAGGACACGATTGAAACATTAAAAAAAAAAAACTACAGAAAGGTATGCATCTCAATTAAGAAAACATGAATTGAGAAACTTCAAGAACATGGAGGAAGAGTGCATCCATATTCCAAATCGAAACTTATATCTTAATACTTACTTGTTTTGATTGAAGAATTTGAAAGAAGATTCCTTGACTTAATTATTTTCAAAGAAATACTCAATTTTATGATATTTCCATTTAATGAAAATGTCAACATTGATGGAGTATCTGAAAAAATAGGATATTTAATAGATATCACATCAGTCACGGTCGAGGAAGAAATCATTAAATTAAGATGCGATATATTTCTTAAATCCAGAGCATATTTAGCGATACTGATTTTTGGAAATTAATTTCTGTGGAAACGTTTTAAAATATTTACAAATTGGTTTTGTATTTGAAATCATACTTTGGATCGAGGTATCTTTGCGAATCTGCTTTTTCAAACATGAACAAAAAACAAACATTGGTATCATTTAACAGATGAACATTTAACATGAATGGTAGATGAACATTGGTAGACCGCCTTCGATTTTTTAAATGTGGAGTAGACCCCGGATCCCAAA
>JAPDSC010118371.1:87259-117403 GCA_026290005.1 Latrodectus geometricus
AAAAAACTCTTATTGTTCTTGGTATTATAGTTTACTTATTTTTGTTAGTAATGACAATGAATTATTAAATTGCAATATCATTATTTTATCTATTCTCAAATCTTAAACTTAATTTATGTTATGTAATTATTTTATGTTTAGCATCAATAAATTAAACTTGTTATTTTTATGTAAGCCTAATTATTGACATGTTATTAGTTTCTTATTTATTAACTGTTCTATTAATAGAACAAAATATTTTATAGGTATTTAAATCAATAGCTAGCGTTTCTTTAACTGCATTAAAATTTAATATTTGCAGCTCTGCTTATCATTATAATAATTTTTGCCAATTAGCCTAATGGTGGGTATTGGTAACATGACATTTGCTAACAGATACTTAAACTGTGGTACAGACTGACATGAACCTTGATTCGGCACTCCAAAAAACCAGATTCCACTGATCTATGGTCCAATTTCAATGTGCTTTGCACCACATTTACCTAGCAGGGATGTTGGACTTTGTGATCAAAGCCTTATGGGCAGCATCACGACCATGAAAACCTAGCAAATGTGCTTCCTTATGGATGGTATACATTGAAACAATACTTCTCGATACCTGTTGAAACTCCTCACAGATGAGGGCCCATCGGTTGGGTGCGGTTCTTCCAAATTTCTCTGGACAGCATTCGTCTGTCTCTATCTCCCAGTTTCGTTCATCTGCCAACTCTGGGCACATTCCGACAGTCGCTGCTCACCTTCTGCTTCTTAATTACATAGGTCACTGTCGATGTTGGGGTTCTTCAGATCGCTAGATATGTCTCTTAAGAATCGGATACATTTGTGATACCTGATAATTATACCTTTCTTGAAATCGGAGAGCTCCAAACTGCGCTGAATCTGGCATGCGTCTAATGCTGATGCTGTTTCATACATAATATTTACTGGCAAAGGCAGTGACATTCCTCAGAACCGCTGATATCGTCATTTGCATAGGTGTCCAAATACTTATTGGTAGACAGTGTATATGATGTTTGAAGAGCAATTAAGTAAATTAATCCTTTGCAATAATGCTCAGTTTTTAAACTCTTAATATTTTGAATGTCCTAGAAAGAAGCACATTAAAAGTATTGCAGTAATGAAACTACTTATAACTACAGTTGTTTCAAATCAGACCCTCACTTGTACAATAGTATTTGAAATATTTTTTAAGTAGTTTTTTTTTATTGGAATTAATTATTTCTGCAAATCTTTATTTTTATCTTTAATATTTTTTTCAGAACCAAACATTAACAGTCCCTTAAATACTGAAGCTGCTCAAATGTGGAAAGATCAAGAAAAATATAAAGTTTATATCCATGAGAAGTATGGAAATGATGTGCGAAAAAAATCTTAAAACTAAATTGTTGTAGTTTGTGTAAATTTTTTTACATTCAACTTGACTTGTTTTGTACATTTTGTCATTCATAAGTTTATTCTTATTCATTATTTATGTGCAACATTGACTTTTCAGAATATCATTGCATAGATGGTAATAAAGTTTTATATTCAGTTTTATAAATTTATTTAGTGTTTGACATGAAAGTAATATTTTTATGACTCATATGAAATAAAGTTTAGTAGGTAAAAATAATATAAGGTTGCTAAATGTTAATCCTTAATAAATTGTGGAATCAATTTCTAACTGTTGTGATTCTTCTACTAGAAGTGACTTGACTACTTGACCAATGGGAAGCCAAAGTTATCCCCCTTTTTTTCTAATGACCTGCATTTAATCCACTTAGACACTACTGGCCATTAAAGTTGATGAACTAAGAAGAAATCCAAGTAATGATATTTATGGAACAAATATATTTATTATACTTCAAATATTAAATAATTAGGAAACAGATCCTAAGAGACCAGTATTCCTAACAACCACTTCTAGCAGCCTTTATATGCTTTAGCACTATATCAAAGATTGTATGACATGTATAGCTGGACATGTAGCTTTTACACAATTCCATAGTTTATAGTGTTAAGCCAATTGCTCGACAACCATATACCAGATTTTTTTTTTTTTTTTTTTTGAGAAATCTGGATAACATGTTGGCCATTTGGGAGCAGGTGAACATGTGTATCAAGAATGTTCATTAAATGCTTGAATACAACTGATATCTTACACATTTATAAACATAAATAAAAAATATTTTGTTTAATTAAAAAAAAAATTGTGTGTGTATAAACCATAATTTTCAGCATTATTAGAATTTATGATTTGCTCTTTTGCCAAATTATAGTTTTTCACTTTATATATATGATTTTACTGTTCTAAATAATTCAATTGTGTGTTAAATTTACCTTGAGTATTGTCATTTTCTATTTCATCATGGGGAAGAAAAAAATATATGGGCTATATGGCATAAATAAAAGGAATTCAAAATACTTGCAATTAAACAGTATTTTTAAATGAACATTATTTCAATAAAATATATAAGCACATTAATACAATAAACATCAGATGTCATTTTATTTTTATTGATACGTTAAATAAATAAACAATTTTATAAAAAAAAAAAAAAAAAAAAAAAAACATTTATATTTAAACCAATCTTTTTTCAAAGTCCCCATAAGAGTATAATTCAAAATTACAAACTGTTATTTTAAAATATTTCTTGTATAAATATAATTAAATGTTGTCACTATTTTATTCATGTCTAATTTATATATCAGTTTTATAAAATTAAGTATTAAAAATATTATCAATAGAATTAATTATATTTAAAGAATTATTTTGAAATTAGATTGGAATACAACTAGCAAATAGGTAGTTTTATATATTATTTTTTGTCATAATTATAAAATGTTGAAAGTTAAATAATCAAAATTCAGATTTGCTACTGCAATACATTTATTTTATTTTCCAATAATAAAGAAACGCAACTATAGTTATAAATTTACTACAACTCATTCAAAATAATTACTCATTGCAAGATTTATTTTAATATTTCATAATTGTGTTCATTGTTTAACCATTTTATGATACATGTGATGAAAGGTAGAACAATAATTATTTTTATGTCAACAGAAATTTTATAAGTGGCCTTTTTCAAGAAACATCTTAATGCATTTATTGCAATTCATCAAATACATTTTTGGGACTAAAATGATTAAAAATTTATTTTTATAAAATTAATTATATTAATTATTACTTTAGTATAACTATATAATAATGTTTTTCAACCAATATAATTTTGAAATATATGTTTGGATTTTATAAATTTTTAATGTTTATTTCAAATTTTAATCAAATAGTATGTAAGTTTTTGTTAATTATTTTTAATTTATAAAAATTCATTATTTTTGTAGAGAAATTTGACATTAAATTTAAAATAATAATTAATATAATTCATGGTTGTTTTGATTTTCAAAATTAATTTAGAGTTTTGTAAAAATATTTTGGCTAGTAATAATTATGCTAAGATTCATAATAAAAAAATGAAATTACTTAAATAGCTGAAGTTAAATAAAATGTGCCCATAATATTGGCAAAAAATGTATCTTTAGAAATTCCCATTCTTACAAATACTTTTGCAGTGAAATCAATTCATACATCTGCTTTCTTCTATTTTTCCCTTCACAGATGTGAAGGGTGAAATCCAGTGCTAGAGGTTCAGAGATGACATAATACCCACTTTATGTCTATTCTGTCTATAGTAAGTTTACCCTTGGGCTTTTGCACCAATATCATGTAGAAACTCAAATTTTATTATAGCAAGTATTGGCATAATGATTCAATGTTTAATCTATTTGGCTTGAGAGAAGTTGAGCTGGTGTAGTTGAATAATGTACACTGGCCTTCATTTCAGCAATTCATGGTTTCAATTTCCGAATTGGGCTTCGACTTTGTATTGGCTTGGAATCCATCTTAAAACACGATTGGAGTTCCACTTCCAATCGTGTTCAGAAATTTACCATTTTGTGACAAAGCCAATATTATGTTGAAAGAAATGTGGTTAGGTGAGAACTGATTTATGGATTCTCAGCAAACCAAAAGAAATACATGATCTTTGACTGCAGATCATAGCTACATTAATGTAAAAGTCCAACTCTGGTTTAAATGAAGTTGTATATTTAGAATTTTAACTTGATGTATATAGTTAAACCTGTATTAGTCGTCACTTAACCTTTTCATCCCGGTGGTACAACTGTTGTACCATGAAAAAGAGTGTCTCTCAGGACGGCTATGGTACAACAGTTGTACCATGGATTTTTTCCTCCTTTCAAGCGCGCAACTTTCTCCTGCTCAAATTTCTCGGGGCAGTTGAGGGAGATTTTATTGCTGCTCTTTTGTGCCTGAAAGTCGTAAAAACTGTGGACTTGTCCGAGCGGAGAATTTTGGCCAAAAACGGATTTATTGCCCTTTTTAAAAAGAAAAGATTATTCATCCTCATTTTAGTTAATTTTTTCGTTGTAAACAATTGCTTTTTTTGACAGTTGAAAAAATATTTTTGATGGCTCCACCTGGTAAGAGTTTGACTGATGAAGAAATTAAAAAGTTATTGGATAAATTAGAAGAAGAAAACTTTGCAGATTGTGATTCTAATTGCTGTGATGAATCTGAATTCAAGGATAGTAGTTTTCGTGATGATGATAATAATAATGCAGATTTCTTGGTATCATTTGATTTTAATTGGCGTAACGCTAAAACAGAAGGAAAACCTAACATTTTTAAATTTATGGGAGACTTAATAAAAAAGGCTAATTAAGTGCAAAAATTAAAAAATAAAGAACAAAAAAGGCAGACTTTTTTTTAGGGTTAAAATACCTATAAATTATAAAAAAAGATTTTATATACATATAATCATAAAAAATAATATATATATATGTGTGTGTATACAAATAATTACTTATTATTACAATATACATTTTTACGTATGTACAGAATATTTTTATTGTTAACTATTATAAAAAGGAATTTAACTATAATTTGTTGATGGTGATATGCATTATGTAATTTCATATTTATGAGAACGTGTTTGAGATTCGCACTTGCGTACACCACAACAAAATGCTTTAACTCTGAAGTATGAGTTTAAGCATTTTGCAATTTTTAACTATGAATAAATTAGTTGAATGGCTCCTGGATTAATTAACTCTTTCCAAATTTCGTAATAACCTGAAAAAGAATATTAGTGTCCTTACATTTTTAACAATCTTTATTCCTATCAACATATCTATATTTGGTATGATCCTGATCAAAAATGCTGCTTTTTATATTGATATTTTATTGATTGAAGTATGGAACTGTTAATGTAATATATTAAAAGAGAGATTCTTAAAATAATTTAAAAATGAAAAATAGGTGTTAGAAAAGTCTCAATTCAAATGCTTAAGTACGAAATCAGTTATTCTTGGTTTCATTTGTATAATCAGTATGCAATAAAAGCAAAAAAAATATATTTGTAAAAAGAAAGATGAACTTTTTCCAAATTATGTATTTGTTATTTTAATACAAAAAATGTTGAATTTTGCATTTAACTGATGAGTAATTTAGAATTACAGATATCAAAGTATTTCTGTATTTGAGAATTTGTTTCCTTTTTTCTTTGAAACATTTTCATTGAGAAACAACACTCTCATTGTAATACGAGAACTTTTTCTTATTCTGACTTTTAAGATGAAGTGACCAAACAATGTCTTCAAAGAAATAAATATGATGTAGTGTTAGAAACTTGCTTTTCGAGGTGTAATATACCCGATTTAATCTCTCCCATTACTAATGAGGATTTAATAACTTTTTCTTTTTCCTGCGTATACGTATGTCGGTATAGATGCGAGACAATTTTCTTGGTTTCTTCCTTATGAGATTTAAAAGAAGTTTGTAGTGAATGGACATATTCTAGGACGAACACTCTCTTTTCCATTTCACAACAAGAACATGCAAGCAGAAAGGAATAAATCAATTTATTATTACTTAAAAATGAAAGTATTTCACACCAAAAAGTGATATACGGTGCATTTTTAAAATTACTTTATAATTGTGAGTCTATTTACGAGGCAGTTTTAATCTCTACGTAAAATTTAAATAAACACGGTTTTGGCCTTTTTAAAGATAATTTAGTAATCCTTCTTACACACAAAGTTTAAAATACTAAGGATAAGAATTTTTATATTTAGTATTGCCCTAATATTTTCTTCTTTCCAGATAAGAATTTTATCGAAATATTTTCTGAGACATATGATCACATTTACAACCTACTCTTTGAAAAAATGATTTTCAAGACTTGATTCATTGAACAATGATCAAAATTTTATAATTTATTGATTGTATGACTAAAATAATTTCACTAACAATTTTTCAGTTCAACTCAAGATTGAACCCACAATATTCATTGAGTAAAAAGTTTCATATCTAGCCACAAAAAGGAAAATTCTAGTTTAAAGCTTTTTACTTGAATGAAAAGAATAAAAGAACATATATTTTAACACAATGAATATAGAAACTACTTATAACGCAAAACATTTAAAAAAAAAAAAAAAAAAAAAAAAAACAATGTTAACATACAGATTTTTCTCAAATACTATTTCGGTAATTTATATGTATTCGCTTATGAACTAAATTTATTAGTTCGAAATATCTTTATTTACACTTTTTAACATCAGACATGCTGTTCTTAGGAATGTTTTTGAAAATATTCAATTAGTTATTGTTCATCTTTTTTCTTATAGCTAAATACGTTTCATTACTTTAAAAAATCTGTTATTTTAAATATATATTTTGATTGCTAAAAATCAAACAAATGAATGAAATTTCTCATATAATTTTCCTATTTGTACAACTTTACAGAAACAAAAAATAGCCATTGCTAATTGTGGGATAAGCAACCAATAAAATGACAGCGAGATGCAGTTTAATAATTTCAAAAAATTATTAGTAACAAATTAATTTATGCCATATCATAGTTTACAAATTCAGTCACAATTATATAACTTAATCTAATATGTTAAACAACAAATGGAAAAAGTCGATTGCTTATCGATAAGTATAGTATTTATGGTAAACCCATTTGCATCTTCGTCAAAATTACGGCAGACCCAGCGCGGGATATCACCCTCAAAAGATAAAGATTAGTTATGGGGAAATCTTCAACAGAAAAGAGGAATGAAAATGACCCTCTCCTTTTTGTCAGGGGGGTAGGAAATGTCCTCTTCTCGTGCCGTCTCAGGAGCGGTTTTTAGAAACGGTGACGCCGGACTCAAAAGGTTAAGTGACTCATCATACACGCCTGTATTCACAGATGGATCTAAAACTGCAGGACATGTTGGCTGTGGCATATTTTATGCTAATTCCTGTTATGGTTACAGCCTCCATACGTCCTGCTCTATCTTTACAGCTGAAGCTTCGGCCATTCATCAAGCCCGCCAGCTTGTGAATACAAGAAACTATCATAAAATTTGCGTGTATACTGACAGTTTGAGTGTATTAGAAGCGTTGAGAAATTCAAATTTTTGTCATCCTGTTGTGTCCAAGATTTTCGGAGCATTGGATTCCCTTGCTCGCAAGGGTTATGACATCATTTTCTGTTGGATCTCGCGTCATGTAGGTCTAAAGGGAAATGAAAAGGCAGATGCAGCCGCTAAAGCTGCATCGTCCGTACTTCATTCATGTGTCCCTCTTTTCGACGTGAGAAGGGTTGTAAATAGATTTGTAAATTCTCTCTGGCAGGAGTCATGGAGTATGCAGGTCGCAAACAAACATCAAACGTGTCATCTTTCCATACCGCACTCCATCAACAGTTTTACCGTTACGAAGAGCAAATGTCAGATTGACTCGCCTTCGTATCGGACACAGCACACACGTTTCACACACAGACATTTGTTTTTAAGTGAACTAAACCCCTGGTGTGAAGCATGATTTAGTGGGGGAGTCACCCCACCGAAACCTTTTGCCTTTTTAAAGGCAATAGGTTTCCTTGATTTTATTTAAATTTTGAAATTGTATTTTCGTTTGTTTTGATTTTGTATTTATACTGGATTTTAAACATATTTTTACTGTTTTTTTGTGTTTTAATTTAATTTTAACGTTGTACTTGGGTTTTCCCATAATTTATAAATAATTTACACAAAGTTTTGGTGCAGTTTGGACCCTTTTGGACCTTGCGCTAGAAAACCCAACCAATCACTTAAGGGAGCTCAAAATTTAGATTTTTTTACACTAAAATTAACATTTCAATTTTTAAATATACTATTTGCTTAATAAATTTTCTTAAGCAATAAAGACTAATTTATAGCCTGCTTTTAAAAAAATTGTGGTATAGAAATGATGAGAAATTAACATTTATTTGAAAGAAAATTGAGGCTGGTATAATAAAGTTGCAAAAATGGAAAATTAAAAAAAATTCCTAATTTTAAATCAGTACATCAAATTTTTATTTAGGTTTGCGAATTACATTTCAAGAAAGATGATATTGAAAGAGAAACATATATGCCAATTTCAGTTTATACGGCAGGTTACTGTGTATATACAATATGCAAAAATTTAAAATGTGAGTCATGCAGAGAACAGTTAGTTATAGACAAGGAGTTAGCTGTTGAAGATGTTTATAAATTAATTTCAGGTTTAAATAGAGGAAGATTACACTTTCCTAATTCTGATGTCATTAGATTTCTTTCATAATAGCCCAAAAATTATTGCCACCTGATTATGAAGGTAAATTTCTTAAGGAATCTAATCAAAGAAAATTTATGACTCAATTAATATGTCGTTAATGAATAACTTTGAAATTTACAATGATGTAGATACTTGTTTCTCTGGCCATACACCTGAAGACATAGTAAGGCAAATTGCTTGGGTGACGTCTAATATACTTTTGAAAAATTATTGTCAATAAAAATGATATGTCAAAAATCTCCAAGAAAACGAAAATTAAAAACATTGGAAAAATAACACATTTCACACATTAGATATGAAATTATATTTCTAATTTGTTGTTGTTGTATATAATTTGTGTTTTATTTTTTGCGTTATTCACTTATTTATTTAAATTCAAGAATATGCAATTTTATCTAATTGTGACATTAAAATTCAAATATTTAACATCATAGAAATATTTTCTTAACAAATAACCAACAGGATAAACAATCTAATTTTTTATGTCATACTATTTTTTAATAAATGAAAATTTTTAATTGTGTCTAGTTGTAATACGATAATACGATAGATAATATAAAAATTTAATATTTATTTAAATTATAAATACTTTTGACTTAAAGCCATATTTCAATTTCAGTGTAAATTACTACTTGTTTTAATATTAAGGAAATGGAGTTTGTTAGTTTATATTAAAATTCTAATATTAAATTTTACATATCACTGTTTCAGTAAAAAATAACAGGGTAAACAATTTTAAAATTTCATATTCTTATTAAGTTTAAAATTTACTATTCTATTTTTTTTTTCTGATAAAAAAATAAATATCAAGTAAAGCAAAATTCTTTTATCGTTAAATAAAAAACAGTTAAGTTATTTTAAAAAATTACTTTAACAAATCAAAAATTAATTTCAAAAAATAAAAATAATTTTAGTTTTATTAAATTTAATGTGATATTTAATGTAAATTATGAAAAGAAACTAGGCATTGGAAGGTACCGCGCACAAATTTTGCTTCTTTAGTCAATATATCAGCGACGGCGAAAATGTCAATAAGCCTTCTTCCGATGACTCCTAACTCACGCGCTCAGGCCTTGTATTCTAGAGGGTGTTGACATAACGCGCTTTTCTTGCGGTGAGTATTTATCGCGAAATAGCAGTCCTGGATGTTTGTTGGAGCTCCTAGATTATGTGGGAGCTCTTAGTTTTGTGAGTCTGCTAGGTCGAAGCCAATTCCTTCAATCACCATCAACTTCTACTTAATCATAAAAGCCACTGTCGATTTTGGAGTGTTTTAAATCTAGATATATCCCTTAAGAATCGGTCATTTCTATGACATCAGACAATTATGCCTTTTTCGAAGTCTGCTCTGAGTTTCAATGCATCTTGCATTCGGCTAATGACAATGTTGTTTCGTTCACAATATTTAAGAACAAAATGTGCGTCGTAGATCAAGACCGTAGGTATCCCCATTTGAATAAGCTTCAAAGTAGCAGTAAATTTTCTTATGTTCCTTCACATGAAATTCTAATTAGTTTTATGGGTATACAAAAAAAAATCTGCTTCAAAACCAGTAATGATATGTTAATTTGAAAATGTTGAATTATTGGGCATCGTAATTTTAATTCAATATCATTTTTTGTCGTTTACATTAATCTATATTATCTATCGTGAATGGCAAAGGGAGAGTGTTTTGGATACATTGGTTACCAAAAATTTAGGAAAAATCTCAAAAATAGCTATAATTTCCCCCAAAATAAACCAATCTCAATGAACTTTGAATATAATGGTATGTAAAAGGAGCTGAGCAATATGGCATTATGCAAAAAGTGGCACTGCTGTCGGAATACGTCACTAGAGGAGTAAAAGAATGGATATTTCAGAGCAAGGAGCAATTGTCGCTGTCTGCCTGAGATTAGAAATGTGGTATGGCGAAGGTGTAACAATAGCCTCCTGGCATTATTTGAATTTTGGGAGATTAGAGACAGGTCAAAGTCGTATAGAAGTAGCTAGATGGCAGAATGTGAGTGCATCATTGATTTATAGACTGAGAATAATTTTGTAATCACGGATTCAGGAGGTAGGAGGCTCAGCCAAGGACGGCCCCACGCTACCACGAATGCCGATGACCGATATTTGTCATTATGCGCATGAAAGACTAGAACCGCAACTCCGGCTGAACTCAGATATTCCATCACTGAAAACTCCAGAAATATTGAATCCAGATCAACCGTGTCTCGAAGGCTTCACGAACGAGGTCTTTATGAGACTGACGCGCTGCCTACTGCGCTACCGAGGCTTAACGAGGTCTTTATGCGAGACGACCAGACATTTGCTCCCCGCTCACGTCATTCCATAGGCGGGAGCGTCTGCAATGGACACATCACTTGACGCGTGATCAATAGAGGGCTGTTCTCTTTAAAGACGAGTCCAAATTTAGCCTCGAAAGCGATAGTAGGCCCATTTTCATTTAAAAAAGAATGTGGAACTCGTTTTCATCCATCAAACATCCTTGGAAGAGATACATACGGATAAGGCTGCGTCTATGTTTTGGGTAGTATCTCTTTGCGTAGACGCAAAGAACTCCATGTCTTTTCCAGTGGAAATGTTAATGCTCACTTCTATAGAGATGACATCCTGGATGCTTATATACGCCCTAATACTAGGGCAATAGGTGATGCTTTCGTGCTACCAGGTGATAATGCGAGACCACACATTGCTCGCATCGTGGATGCATATATTGAGCCGGAAACAATTGATCGCATGCTGTATCCATCTCGATAAACGGACCATAACCCTATCGAGCATGTTTGGGACTCTCTAGTACGACGTGTAGCTGATCCTTCTAGAACCATAGTCAATCCTTCTAGAACCATAGTCAAGCCTTCAACTGCTTTGGAAGTGTAATTTCTCGTACTTCCTACACAATTAATAGACTGCTGCATAATTGAAAGCATCAAACATCGCTACATGTGCTGTATTGCTTCTCGGGGATAGGAGACCATACCCCATATTAAAGGTACTTTTTTTTATACCAAACGTATACCTCCCATTTTATCTTTGTATACATATGCTATCTTTTATAACATCATAATTGTCTGGTTATTTCGTTTTATGCTATTTTGTGTCTTCCTATGTGTTGTATAATGTATATAAGTTTCATTAAATTCCAGACATAACTTTTTGTGTTATTGTCATTGTTGTGATTTTTCCTTAATTTATGATAGCCAATGTACCCGTGTGTTGTGATCCTACTTAACTTAACTCATTTCTTTAACAACTGAATCATCTTCAAATCAAAGAAAATTTTGGCAATAACACTAGCATTTAAACAGTGCTAGTGTTATTGCCAAGACTTTCTTTTTCATAAGAAATTTGAAAAATGATTTTTTATGAAACATTTTTCTCGTGTGTCAACATTTCTAAATATAAAGCAGAAAATAAAGAATTTTTAAAATTTTATAATGATCTATTATTTTAGACTATATGATGTATTTCCTATGTGTAGCAAAGAAAAATGGAAACAATATAAATAAAGGCATTTATTTAAAAACGAGCACATTTAATATAGATCATAATCAAATTACTTAGAAACTGGGATTAAGAATTACAAATTTAAGAGCTCTGTAATATAAACTACAATTCAAGTATATTTTGAGCTGAAATGTATTAAAATGATCACATAAATTTCATCGATTAAAAAATTCTTAGCAAACATACTTGTGAGTAAATCCATTGTTTAAACAACTTTTAAAGTTCCAGTATATTAAGAGAATGATATAAAAGCTGATAAAATAAATGTTTTATAAAAATGTACTTATAAAAAAGAACCGGTTCTAGAAGTATGAGTGATATGATAACTTGCATACAATATTAGAACAATTAGCTTTTTACAATCATAATGCATTGAAAAGAGAAAAGCGACATTTCAGTTCATAAAAAAAAAAAAAAAAAAAAAAAAAAAGAAACGGCCACGTTTTGCGAGTCTACTTGAAAAAAAAAATGATTTGACAGCTATTGAATACAATCAGAATTGTAAGCACCAAGTTTTTTGTATATTTAAGCAGCACCTTTTTCTTGTTCAATCACTGAAATAAAGAAAAAAGAATCAATACATAAATGGTGTATTTTAAGTAATTCATAATTATCTTTATAAAATCTAAAAAAAATAAAAATAAAATAAAATAAAAAATAGCAGAAAATAACTACGTATCGAATTAATATGGAAATTTAATTTAGCCTTAAGTCATGAATTAGAAATCCAGTAAAAATGTTACCATTATTTTTCTGCTAAACAATTTAGAATATATTGAAAATTTATGATACTTTTAATTTAAAATATATTGAGAAGCTTTCTAGTTTGTTACTTTATGCGTTATTGAACGATAAAAAACTATTAATAATTTTAGGTGTAATTCTACAAATAATTTTTCTTTATGAAAGTAAACCCAACTATAATCATTAAGAAAAATTGTCATGTAATTAATTCGTTTTTTGTAATTTTTATATTTAATTACTTTGACTAAATTCATTTTTTACCACTCATTTTTTTTATTACTGACACTAAAATATAATGTTTATTTATTATGATTATGACGAGTGTTTCGGTTCAAAGCATTGCCGTGTAAGAAACTTAATTTGTATTGTAGTTTAAACTTATAATTCCAATTTCTTTAAAAATATATCATTATTATTTTTAAGTAATAGTATTTTCATTTATTAACAGGATGATTTTTTTAAATTAAATTAAATCGTAGCCTTATATTTTTAATTTTTTGTTTATTTTTGAATGTGAATTTTTTTTTGGATAAAATTGCAGTTAATTCCTGTGTTTAAAAATATAGTAAATGAAATGTGTATGATTTTTTGTAAGAACGATTGTCATTAATTTTTAACTATATTTATTAATAACTTTTAACTTAAGATTAGTTATGAAAAAAATTATCCGCTATATAGTTTTACACAAATTTTAAAATTACAAAAGTGCTTATATGAGTTCTCTCTTAAAAACGAAACAATATTTCAGTTACATTCAAATCGGAAGAATGATTTTGTCATGGAAAAAACACTTGGAATTAGGAAAAAATATGGTGGAATATGAAAATATATCATTAAGTGCTGTCGAAAGTTTGGCAAATGCTTGTTTATGTTCACTCTCAAGATGATTTTTGAGTCCTTCCTTCTATCTCAAAATCCTCTTTCTGTGCAAGTTCTGCTTCTGAATTATATTGGACTGCAAGACGAAAAGTTCGAAAAGACGTTGGCGGACATAATTAAAAAAAAACATTTGTGTATTAATTTAAACTAGCTTAATGATTATGTTTCAACTCTAGAAAATTAAATAAAAAGTATTTTTATGGAAAATTTATAATTCTCAAATTTTATATAATAATTTATAAAATATGCATTTACAAAAAATAGGTTTTAATTTGCTATGCGATATTCAATTGCACTGATTCATTTTTAGAATTTTTTTTTAAAATGACTGAAAACATTTTGAAATAAATTACATAAATTAAAAAGGAATTAAAATATACACTAATAGAGAAAGTCTTTGTTACACTGAGTACCAAGAAATATAAAGTACGATAAAAAATATTAAAAATGGAAATACCATACTGTTCTAAATATAAAATATATTTTGATGATGAAGTAATTTATTGCGTAAGAAAAAATTGTGCAACCCAATTTATATACCTTAAAGCATTTCCTCATACATTTATCTATAATGATAATATAAAATTTTTTTTATAGATATTAAAAAATATTTTTCCGTTATAAAAGAATCAAGTACATATTACCTTACTAAAATGGTCTATACTAAATTAATAATTTAAATGAATAAATGAAAGCTTTTAAGAAAATAACAGTCGTGGGTGACAAAAATATACAAGTATCAAGAAAACATTTTTACTTACATTTATTTTCAAAGAATTTTTATTAAATTTACTTTACACATGATAAGGTTTTTTTAAAATACTATTGTAGAAGAATATTATTAATAACTAAAAATATAGACATTTTTAAAATTAGAATACTTATGTGTCTTATGATAATATTTATATTAGAATGCATATGCTCTAAGGTTAAAAGTTGGTTTATTCGTAGAAAAATATTAACAAACTACGGTAAAACCTCATTCCCATTTAATGTGGAGTGTTGTAGTAAAATCTCTTTTTTGATAATTATTTTATCGAATCCATTCACACTAATTGAAATTTTCATTTATTAATAAATTTTCCAGAAATAAATAAATGCTAACAATTTCATTACAGAATATTATTTTATTAATATGCATCTTAGACCAGCGGTTCTCAACCGCTGTTCCGCGGCACACCAGTGTGCCGCCTGAAGCACCGTGGTGTGCCGTGAGGCCCTCGTAGCCAAGACTTTACCATCAGCCTTAGTTCATGTGTTGGATGATGTTGTGCGCATGGTAAAGTCATGACCCATGAAAAGTTGTAGCTTTGTGTGAGGAGATGGGAGCAAAGCATAAAACCTTGCTGTTTCATACGGAGGTCCGGTGGTTGTCGCGTGCCAAGGTCTTGGTTCGTGTGTATGAGCTGCGGGAGGAACTTAAAGTGTTTCTGACAAATGAGGGGTCAGATTACGCAATGCAGCTTGCAAGGGATGAGTGGTGTGCAAGGCTGGCATACCTGGAAGATATATTTCATCATCTGAATGAATTGAACACCCGAATGCAAGGCCGAAATGAAAACCTGCTTACAAGTACAGATAAAATAAATGGATTCTGGTCAAAGGTGCAACTCTGGCATCAACACGTGGAAAGTGGCAATCTTGAAATGTTCACACTCACCATGCAATGGCAAGGTGTTCACACTGCTGCACTGTGTGAGATAATAGTTAAGCATTTAAAAACTCTTGAGGAGAAGTTGTCATTTTATTTCTCTTCAGTCTCCACTGAATGCCTTGACTGGGTTAGAAACCCTTATAGCTCAGCATCAGTTGTTGGAAAGCAAAGGACTTTACAGGAGCAAGAGGAACTACAGTGAGACAAGATCGTGGTTGCAAGCTAAGATTTGCTGATCTACCTTTGGATAGTTTTTGGTTGGATACTACCAAGGAGTTCCCCCTTCTGGCAAACAAAGCTATTTTGACATTGCTCCCTTTTTCCACTACATATCTGTGTGAGATTAGCTTTTCAAGCATGATATACTATGAAAACCAAATACAGAGAGAGACTGAGAACTGTTGACGAAGAGCTATGTGTTTGTCTTTCTTCGATTCCTGCCAGAATATCAGCTTTGTGTTCAGCCAAACAGGCCCAGGTTTCGCACTGAAAGTATTTTATAATTTTTCACTATTCTGTTTACTTAATATTTCATAATATAGTAATTATAAAATACTTTCTTTGTGCTTATTTGATTCCTATTCAAGAGAATTACTTTATTGTACTCAATATAGGCACAGAGTTGATTTTTTAACATTTTCTAATGGTGGTGTGCCTCGTGATTTTTTTCCCCGCGACAAGTGTGCCTTGGCCAAAAAAGGTTGGGGAACGCTGTCTTAGACAAATGCGCATGAAAGTTATTGATTATTTCCTATAACGATTTCTATTTTTTTTTTTTCACTGGAGAACGCGTTTTGATGCTATATTTTTATAATATATTGATATTTATTCCTAATTTGTAAAATGATTTTTTGTTTGTACAGCTAAAAGTATGAAAATTTGCCTATTGATTTATTCATTCATGCAAATTTTGTGTTTATAATATTGTAAATAATTCGTTTATTTTTTTTGTTTAATTCTATAATTAGAATAACAAATGTAGAACATTTTCAAATAGTGCTTTATTGTATATTAGTGATAATTTCCTGGAAATTTATCCTTTGTATTGTATTTTTCACTTTAACAATATGTGATTCAATATATGATTCTTCAATTAACAATATAGATACTCGATACTTTTTCTGCAAAGAAAAAGTATTCGAGAATCACATACTGTTACACTTTATACAATTTTTTGAGATTGTATGTCTTGTTTACCAGCATCACATTAAAAATTACGGTCTGGGAAGTTTTTTTCAGCAGAATTTTTCTTTTGGAATTCTGGTAACCAGATCAAAGAAAATTTTCCATGTTTAGTTGTAATTGTTGAGAGGTGAAATTGAAAGGTAACTTTTTGAAACTCTTTTTAATTAGAAAAAAAAAGAGTGCAATATTGATCAACATTCTCAATCCAATCGTGAGATTTGAACCCAGGCCCACCAAATGAGAAGATAAAACATTAACCACTATATCCCAAGGGGAATCACTTTTTCTTAAAGTTAAAATGTATGTAATGATTAGAGAATATCGTGGTGAAGTTACTTATAAATAATTTATGCTTTGATCTCAAAATTTTAAAATGACTTTTAAAATTTTTACTTAATATATATTTGTAGTTATTGTTGTTGATAAAAATTATATATTTTAATGCAATTTTTGTTATCTGAGCATAGTTAGCATGATATTTTATTAACTTTAATCCTACGGATGCGGAACAGTATCATAAAAATATAGTAATTTGGTCCAATTTATCAAGACATTGAAGAAAATATCATAGTGATATTTTTCGATAATGAAATAATTTTGATACCTAATATTTCCTTTATTTTTCCAAAGTTGATTATTTTTTTAAATTATTGGATACAATAATGTCAACTGTTTTGAAATATGTTTAAGGTACTTTACATAATAAGAATGAAATAAGATACATAAAACTTGATCTATTTTGTGGAATTAGCTTCGAAAAGTTAATATTCAAGAAAATTGTACATAAAGATATCAAAAAATGCATGCAGATGTAAAAATCTATAAAAATATCATGCATAGGCAATTTTTTAATACATACTTTCAGGTTAGTCACATCAGTTTTTATAATATGATGATAGGCAATTATTTATCACAATATAAATATATGAATTATTAACAAAATTATTTTAGGTGATTTTTACAGTAATAAAATCACTATAATATTTTTTTATATGGAAAGCAATCTGTAATTACTAATTAATTTTATGTATTTCTTATTATGGTTATAAAACCGAATAAAATTTGAAGGAAGATGAAATCATAAGTTTATATATGTGTCCGTAATTTAAATAAAACTGTTATCTGACATTAATTGAAAGTTTAGTTTTATAAATAATTGAAGCGAGAGCGAAATGTTTTTATATACTAAAGCAATATTTTGATATGCATATATTACTAATTAATTTTTTAGGGTACATGGTTTTTTTTAATTAATAATGTGATATTAATAATGTGATAATAATATTATTTAAGCAAAATATAAATAATTTAAAATATCCTAATCTAAAAATATATATGAGCCATACAAATATTTGATATAAAGTGTATTTTTAAATAGCAATTCTAGTATGAAACCTTCTTTTGTTGGCAAGGGGTTCTTTTCTTGAGTTTCTGTTGGTTTTAGTTTTGCTGGATCAAAAGACTCTATCCCTTGAAGAATAGCACCGTAAGCTTGATTACCTTTCTCTTGTTGAATTGCTGTAACAAATCATTAAAGCAATGATATCAGTGTTACATCCTATAATCTTATTTATTAATTTTATATATTTCACAATAGTTATGTATTTCAACTCAGAAGATCAAAAGCTCTTAAGCGGCAAAATGATTAATTTGTTCAGTTATTTGCTGGCAAAAAGCTCAGTAACAACAATTGTAATTATCAGCACACTATTATGCTTCCGCAGTCCTATAGTGGAAAAACAGTTTTGGATGAGGGGGAGCGCCCATTACTGAAAGCTTCTTCAAATTTAGCGATTAAAGATGTAAATCTCATTATTGCTGGTCACTAGAGAGGAAATCCTTTATCTGTTGTTCCTTTTTATTGATGTTACTCTTCACCATTAAGAAAATGCCGAATTGTTACTAAAGTAAGAAAGTCTGTAGCAGTTCCTTCAGACATTTGGAGATGAGTTTTCGATACTCTCGTAAAAAAAGCTCTTGAAAAAGATGAACTTAAGAAAAGCGAGAGTAAAAATGAAAAAGACATATTTTTTTCATGAATTTTTCTATGAATTTTAAGAAAAATGGAACATTAAGTTGTAGGGAAATCTTTTTGTCTTCATAACAAATCACTTGTCCGGATAGCTGCCAATTTCTGGAATTTGATTATCTCTAGACTCTTTTCACCTATGACATCTTAAGAAACGGGAACAATTGCAAAACAACTACTGCTTAAACCGAATGAATTAGTGGGTTATTTTATTAATAAAATGTTTTTTTATCATGAAAAATCTAGCACTCTTCTAACATAATCTAACAAATATATCAAATTATTAAATTTCTTTCTAGTAGCATGATTAAATAATTCAACATGCTTTACAATTAAACATGCCAAATATCAATTGTTAGTCTATTTCATTTCACTCGCAAAATTAGCTATCAATGTTAGTTAGTTTTACACATCATTTTATTTTAAATTAATTAGAATTATTAAAAGAATGTATTTTACAGTGCATTTTCTTTTAAAAGTCATGCCATAAAAGAAAACTGAACCTTCTTTTGTTGGAAGGAAATTTTTCTCTACAGTAACAGTTTTCTTAAGTTTACTTCGGTCAAAACCAGTCAAACTTTGAAGAACATGTTGCTTTCTTTCATAAACTTTCTCTTGCGTCAGCACTGACAGATAATATTGTAGATTTTAATATATGTAGAATGTACACAATTTAATCTAATACACTAATTATTATCAAAAGTATTAAATTATGTACATATTACAATGCTAAAATAAATATTTTCATTATATAAAGAGAAAAAATGTTAATATAATAGAAATGCATCAATAATTCAATTAAATCAACTTACATTAATGTTTATTCATAAAGAATTAATTACTGTTATTTCACGCTAAAACAAAAAAAAAAAAAAATCATATTTTTATAAATATAAATTGTTTTGTTACACTGAAAATGATTAATAACATTTTTAATCAGTTCTGTTATAACTATTATATTATCAAGTATTCTCATAAGTTCAAAGAATATTTATAATGCAAAATTTATTCAAAAATGAATAAATATGTTCTGTGTTAACTCTTTATTAGTTTTCCTTTAAAACATTCTAATTTTGCTCAAAGAAATTTTGTGAATTATTTATATTTAGAATAACAATATTACTTTTCGTAAAAAATTGAAAATATATAGTTTTTGTTTGGAATGACACATTTTTGCAAAACGAGTCTAAATTTATGAGTGTTTCCTTCTTTTGATAACTAATACAAAATAACTTGTTTTGAAATACACTAAATAAAAATATAATGAGAAAAATAACATTATAATATTTATAGTTATACACATGCACAAAAACTTTTTGATGTTGTAACTTTTGCCAGCCAAATAAGTATTTAAATTAAATGTAAATAAATCATTGTACAAACTATTATGTTATCCGTAAAAATGTTTTGATATGTTTTTTTCATGCTATTAATTTATTCTTCAAAAATATGATTCATAATTTTTTCCAGGATTACTTAGCTTTGTTGTTTAAGAGAATAAGACATTAAAAATGATAATTTTAACTTCAGTGTTATGTATTTATAATAAAAATGCATTTACAATTTTATTTAAGTTCTCTTATATTTATATGAAATCATTTAATTATATAAATTTTTTATATTAAGAAATAAATGTCCTAAGTAAGTATGTGTTTAATTTTTCTTCACTTCAGTCCTAGAATTTCTTATTTAGCATTTTTTTTATTTTTTTTTTATCAAAATTAAGTAATATGGTTATCAAATATTAAAAGAAAATTCATGTAACTGAATTAATCTATGAAAAAATAAGAGGTTACAGTTTTACTTGTCAGTATTTAACTGATTATGAGACACATTAACATGAACCCGTTAACATAAGCCTTGATTTGCCCTCTGGTATACTTCCAAGACTTGCTTTTATATGAGATAGTTATTACAGGTGAGCAGCATGAAACAAATCAAAGTTCATTTTGTAGAGATTTATTGATTTATTTTTCATAGGGATAAATCATCTCCATGATATTGATTTTAAAATAAGAGTAAATTTCTTTAATTTATGTTATTAATTATAAAATTAATTGAAAGAATAAATCATTTTAGGTTAGGGGTTTAAGAAGTTGGTAGTATTATTTAGAAATATTCACGCTATTTTAGTAATAACTGCTGAGATTCATACTATCATTTTTTGTAGGAAAAAATGAAAACTCCATGAAAATTAATCTCTTAATTAAGAATTTTTACTCACAATAAATAATTTTACTATATATTTTTTAGAATAATTCATAAAAAATTAGAATTATTTACTATGATTGTGTTATTTCAAAAGCTTTAATTATTTGAATAAAATCTATTCTAGTTTTTTTCCAAAAAAGACAAAGTTAATTTAGTTTCTACATTTATAAGCAGTATAAGCTGACATTGGTTCATCAATTCGAAACTATTATTTTCGATCAAAGTATGCAATGAGTTTAGAATAAATTTTAAATCTTTTATAAATATTGCCACATCGTTAATAAAGCAAAATTTGAAATTGACGATGGATTCGAAAATATGTGAACTGAATGGACGATAACAAAATTGTACGTAACTGGCTATTACAGTATTGGGATCATAAATACCATTCATAATTTCAGTCTCATAGCTTGTATTTTCATCTTTATCAAAGATAAATTGTAAAATATGCCGAATCCTTTTTTTGTTGTATTCTAATTTTAACATTCCTTAACTTATATATGAATGGACTAAACGGAAAAAAGCAAAATATTTTTTTCAGTGGCAAATATCACCTTTTCAACGAGCTTAAATCTGAAAATTTTTGATTGATAATTTATGAGATATAGATCACTCTTGTTCTTTGTAGATAAATTGTGGGTTTACAATCATCAATATCTGTCGCAAAGATACGCATCTAATTTGAATTTGTTAGGAATTTTATATCACGAAGTGACTTCGAAAATCTACAAAACAGATGATATACTAGAATTGAAAAGTATATCAATGTTAAAAAGGGTTCAATTTTATACTAATTATGCTACCTAATGGTAAGAATTCTGGGCTCTAAACTTGTACTCAAAGAGCAGATGAATTTTGCTATACACTTTTTAATCACCGAATCGTATAAACTTCATGATTATGCTGCATAAATTTCATTTATAATGAATGTTTCTTTCTTTATGTTCTTTTTGATTTTGTGGCACACAATCTATTTATTTAGAGTATTAAAAGTAAAAATGGATAGCCAATAAGCAAGTCTTAAGCAGAATTTCGTTAGCAAAGCAAATGGAACAGTGAAATGTATTATATTATGAAATTCTATAGAAACTCTAAAGAGTAATTGCAGAATAGAAAAGCATTTTTTTGTTAAAATATGAGAGCATCTAAAAAAGAAAACTTGTTACTAAGCTATTTCATAATTATTTGCTTGTTATTTGAGTGTATCGCAATGGCCAATGTTACAAGTAGCTATTTTACTATGACATTTAAAATTATTAAAATGTCTTGGAATGTTATAATAATATTCAGGCATATACTATGAATTTAAACCTTCTTTGGTCGGTAAAACAATCTTCTCCTTTGTGTTGGTACGTTTCAATTTGGCCTTGTTGAATGTTGATACACTTGTTAGTAGTTCGTGATGTTGCTTCTCTTGTAACACATCTGATATGTACACAAAAATTAATTTAAATTTATCTTGAACACCTTTTAGAAGTTGAATGTTATATTTTTGGGCAAATATATTAACAATTATCTAAATCGAATAGTTCATAAATAACTTGTATGTATTTTTATGTACTTGAAAAGTTACGTAAAGTATATAAAATTAGTAATAATATATATAAAAATAAATGACTATTTTTATTTGATTAAAAATATATGAAAATATACACATGATTCCTTAAAATAAAAAGTAGGAACTTTTAAAAGTAGAGTACATAGAAAGTTAGCAATTCTCACTAATTTTCTCATAACTTTAAAATTTAATAGAATTATATTTCGATGAAATACATAATTGCTTTCATCACTCGAGATCTATACTGAAAGAGATATTTTCTAATTATTAATCAGAAACTATATTTTTCTAATCAATAGCTTAAATTTATATTTTCTCTAAAAGCTTAAGCAAACATAATGTAAATTAGCATAACCTTCTTTTGATGGCAATGGATTTTTTTCTTTAGTATCTGTGTGTTTCATTTTTCCCGCATCGAATTTTTCCAATTCATTTTTAAATGCACTGGATACTTTTGGAAGTTCTTCTTTAGTTGGACTTGCCATTGTCAGATCTCGGCTAGAAAAGAAAAGCATACAATTATTATGGCTGGAAATGAGAAAACTGAATTACATTTTAATGATAACTAAAAATTTAAAGAAATTCTTAAGAAATAACCTTATTTATTAATCTTGTTAAGTAATTAGTATTTTATGTACATTTAGCTCCAGAAAAAGATTGAATATTTTTTTTTCAGAGAACTTCTGTCTTCTTGTGAAGTCCATAACATATCGAATCTCTGCATTTTGAGTTAGAAAAGATTATTATATTAGATATCAAGAATTGATTAATGATTTTTGTTTTCAGTATACATATGTAATAATACTGCGTTCAAAATGGTTACTGATCAAGTACAGAGGTTTGAGTTCAAATCGTGTATAAAAGACATTGATAATAACTGAATGCATTTTACATACAAATAATAGAGTAAATGTTGGAGAGATTTAGGAATTCTTTTATCAAACAACTTAAAGAAATCTTAATGATCAACAATGGATTTTAGAGAAATAAGCATTAAAATTATATCCGAAATACATCCTTTAAATAGGCTTTGATGGTAAGATGTTTTTTTTATTTTTACACGTTTATGGATAGTATTATTTCTCAAATATATCATAAGTATTTATGAAGCCAAATTCCTATTTTTTTTCTAATATGACTGCTATAAAAACTGAATATAGAACCACTCTCATTATACGAGGAAGAAAATACGCTGAAAATGTTTCTAGAATTTCTCCTATTGGATAAAAGTCATCGGTTCCTAAATATTTGATAGCTTTGAAATTTCATTCTCCCGAGAAAAGTGACCTTCATCTGTTAGCCATGATGAGTTGGTACAAAATATTTAAATACCTTTTTGTCTTATAAACTGCATTCATTTGGAGAAAATTGGGCTTAGAGAACTTAAATAATGAATATCGTAAAAGACAAGCTTTTTATAACCTTCTTTTTGTTTTTGCACTATTAAAATAACAATAAATATATGGAGAATTTAGTTAAAAGTTCGTTCCTTTTCAAATATCTAATAATTTTCAAGGATTTCAAAGTATAAAAGCCATTTTATAATTTTAATTTTAAATGAACATATTCATACATAACTTACACGAAATATAACTGCTGTTCTATAATAAACGAGAAACTTAAGAAAATTGAATGTCAATATAATAGTTTAGAACAATCGAATTATTTCCAATTCAAATCCAGTCCTCAAATAACTCGGATAGCAGAGTCAATTCGAAAGGTCTTGCTTTCTCAGAACTTATTATACGGTATTAGAGTGCAGTGTAGGCTTAGGATTATTTAAAAAAATTACACATTCATGAATATGTATTAAAGTAATGAGATATTAATCAAAAAATACTTATTTATATATTTAATGGAGTTTTATTAATGTTGCTTCTTAATGTTAAAATTAAATGTTATTGTATAGCATGAACTATCTAATTTTCAGTTTTTATCAAAATTTTCCTTAAATACCTTTCATAAAGTCCTATCTAATTACTTAACTTCATTTATCTGCTGTTTCAAAAATCTATTCAATTAAAAAAATTTAAGTTTGTTGCATATGAATGTGGAGATTATTATATTCTCTAAAATGTTTTTAAGCACAAACTATACTTTTTATTTATATATATATATATATACATATATATATAAATTTTTTTCAATCTGTAATTGTCAAATTCAAATCATTTATTTTAATAGGATCTCTAACTTATAGTTTAAAGATCTCTAATAATCTATATGTAATGAATAAGAGATACGTATGACAAAAATATATTTGTTACTTTTAATTATCTGTATACTTTTGACACTCTGATTATTAATACATACGGTCTTTGATATTTTAAATTTTAGTTAAATTACTATTATTTTATATTAGTTTAACTCTTGATTTAAATTTCTTTTAGTACAGTTGTTAAAAATTTATTTCCCATGAGAATAGTTTCCATATCATTATATTTCCTAAGTTATTGTGAAAAGACTAATACACAAAGCTTACCGTACTTCTGAGTACTCAATCTTGGATTGCGAAGATCAGTTTTAACTTTTAGATCTAATGTTCGCGACTTTTTTAATTTCGAAGATTTAAGATTCGGTAATGAAATAAGCTGATTGCAAATTTAACGCCTATTGTATGTGGTGTTTAGATCCATATTTTTCTGCTTGACATCATTCTTTTACTGTTATACTACTTTGTTCCTAATTGCATAGTATTTTTCCAACGAAATATCCACTTCAGATTACAAAGGATTACGATTATTTTACTGTAGACGTAAGGCGCTAAGATTAGAAAAGATAAAAAGTATTAGTTCAACAATAAAAAATCTATAATTATTTATGATTTGGAAAATTTGGATAAAAACACTTATTTTTAAAAGTACTTGTAAATTTGACTGGTGTTTACTCAACCATAATTAAAAAATTATTGTGAAAAATCTGCAAATTTAATTTGGACCTTATATACAGTTGAATAATTTATTTTTTTCTATTTGTCTCACATATACGAAACTAAATATCAATATAAAAATATAACATGGAACAAATGAAATCTTCTAAAGAGAAAAATATTACATATAAAATCCTTCTTGTTATATTCAGAATTAAAAACTAGCAGTTATTAATGAATGAATCCTTGTTTAAGAAAACAAACGATCGTATATCTTCAAATCAAAATATCTGTAATTAATCTCATAACATTCTGCTTATTTAGAAAAGTCTATGAATGATTAATTATTCATTGAGAACATTTAATTAACCACTTTTATTTATTTTCATAAAATAAATACAAAATTATTTAATCTAAATGTTTAAATAATTTAAATACATCCGAGTAATTATTTACTTCTCTTTAAAATATTGAAACATAACAGTATTCTGGAGAATTATCATTTATATTTGGAATAAAACGTTTGTCGACAAAGTAAATTTATTTGAATAAAAATAGTTGTTAATAAGAGTTTTAAATTGCAAATATAATAAAGCATTTGTATATGGATGAAAGTTTCTATCCTACTTCAATGAATCATCATTCTCAGTTAACTCATTAATTTGAACATTAATAAAACGTCGACTGAAAAATTGGTTAGATTTTTTTTAACATATTTTAAATTTATCGAATACACGGTAGACAAAATATCATTGCAGTTTTATCTTTATTCTAATTAATAGAAATATGTACACAATCCGAAATATTTTCTTACAAATAGGGGGAATAAACTATTAATAACACACTGATTTCCATAACAAATATGTTAAGTTTAAAGTTATTGAACATCTAAAAAAATATTAGCCATTCTATTTAATATTAAATGTTTTATCATAATATAACTTGATATTTAATTTTTTTTATGGAAAATATAACGTTGTTTTTCGTTGAAGTAATGAAAGGAAATTTAATAGTAAAAGGAAACTTAACCCGGAAATTTTTTGCTTCTCAATAGCAATGAAGCCTTACAATAGAAGGAACTTTACTTACCCCAAAAATTATTTGTTTTGCAATAGCAATGAGAGAGAGAAGACTTTCAATAGAAAGAACTTGAAATTATTTCCCCCGGAAATTGTTATCTTTTCATTTGCAATGGATACTTTTCAACAGAAAGTAATTTAAACTTGAAAAATAACATGAATCATTCGATTCTTTTTCATGCATGTGGTTTACCACGATAGAATTCTGAATACTAGATTGGTGAGAAATTAGAAATATAATTTCTATTAAATCTTATTTTTCATAGCTATCCAGACTTTAGGCTTTAAATTATTTCTCTTACTGTTTGATTTAACAGTAGCTTTGAATACATGCATGAATAACATAATGATAACAAATAACATAATCTAAAGGTTGATTAAATTGAGAAGAAAATCTAGTTTAGTAAAAACAAGTATTCTAAGGTTCTAGATTTTGAATTACGATTACGCAAGATAAGTGCATATGCTATTTGGAAAAATAGCTGTATATAGAATATTGGTCGATAAAACATTAATTAGTGATTCCAAGTGTTTTAAGTGTTTGGTGATAAATAATTGGTAGAAAGTTTTAAAAGCAGAATCGATTTTCTTTGTGATGTCAGCCTTGTAAAAATATGATATTCAAAAACTCTTATTTTTACATTATGAAATGAAGTGTGTATACTGATATATGATACTGAGGAAGTTAATATACAATTCATAAGTAACAGAAGAAAAATTTTCAAATTCGATACAATTTTCGATTACTCGTATAATAATTTATATTAAAAAGATTATATGAATTTGCAATGCAAAAAAATTTAATTGAGTTATTTGATTGTTAGAAAATATTGGAATTACCTTATGTAGCTTATAAGAAAAGTAAAGATAAGCACAAGTACTCCTCATACATAAGCGGTTATATTAAAGAAATTTTGATTTTTATAAGGATTTAATAGCAAAAACATCATCGTTTCTTACAGTTTTTAAGAATTCTAGTTTTGTATCTGTAGGTAATATTTTCTGAATGCTTTTTTCGCAATGTTAATAAATATGAAAATCTTCAAATTGTTAATAATAAAACTTCTAATTTTATATTTATTGTAGAATTTTCAACAACTCTTTTATGCGAGTTTATCATTCATTTAAAAACTTTAAAACGAAAAATACCTTTAATAGAAGTAATATTAATAGTAGTTTTCAACATTTAAGTTAGAAAAAATTTATTTATGACCTATGTAGGATTTGATATTAATATAATTTAATATTAAAATTTGTCAGCATTATGATTATTTCAAGCTTATCCCCATTCTCCTATATTTGGGAATAAAATGATTAGCTTAGACAAAAAAATCCTCAAATATTAAACAAAAACTTACTTATATATTATGATTATTTCAGATATATAAACTTGTGCTCAGGTTAGATAAAAGAGTTTTTAATGAAAAATGAACATATTATTTAGAAAAATGTTCATTCTATATATATATATATATATATATATATATATATATAGAGAGAGAGAGAGAGAGAGAGAGAGAGACAGAGAGAGAGAGAGAGAGAAAATAATATTAAACAATTTCCAAATTTTAATAGACCATATAAACTCGTAAAACATCACTAATTAAGAAATATATTCTAAGAAATGGAAGTTAGAATATTTGACTTTGGCAGGTTGTCTTCTCCCCCAGAGGATATTTTAAGATGAAACGTAAATTTCGTTTCAGTGACGTAAGCATGTGGTGGGCGAATACCGTAATAAACATACTATATATACTGGCTTCGAGAAGCTGACTGAAGCCAAAATCTTGATTCAGTAGGAGACTAAAAAATGATTTCTGTCAGCCATTTTGAATTTAATTTCAGTAACCCAATGAGAAAAAGTAGGAAAGAAATTAAAGCTTTGAGCTTAATGTGATTTTTGTACTTTAACATGTTTATCTTTTCTCTCTTTTTGTTGATTGATTAAATCATTTAAATTGTCACACCCACACAATTGGTTTATCACATATAATTTAATTATCTTCTTATTTAATTAAATAAAAATACATATCTAAGATTAAGTTTGTGCTAAGTTTGTTTATTCATTACAGTGGACTGAATATATATTAATTATACTGACGAATTACTTTTCAAGTATTTATTTAGATTTTGATACATATGATTGTGTGTATGCATTTACATTACATATTTTAATGAGAGATATGACCTCTTTAAATTTTTAAGTATATATTTAATATTTGTAAAATTTTTATATTCTAATGTACAAGTTCATACTTTCTTTGAAAAATCTATTTAAAATATGTGTTCGGTGTCATACATTGTATTACATTAAAAAGTGACTTATCTTATTGCAAGGAAGGTAACTGCTTGGAATTTTGTTTGTAGACTAATAGTTAATGAATATAGAAAAAATTAAAACCCAAGTAGTATTCTATTCCTAACATTACAGACAAGTAAATAAAGATTCCTAAAAGTATATCTAAAAATGTATTATTTTGATACTTCTTTTTAAAGAATATATTATTTGCTTGAAAGAAGTTTGAAAGCAATATAAATAGGGGAAGGCATTAAAATAATAAGCATTAAAATTTTATGATTAATCATCGTTAACTGCTATGTAAAATAATTTAGTTAAATAAGTCCTCCAATTTTTTTAATTATTTGTATGATATAGCATTATTATATATTGAGGTATGCAGTTTATGAAAGATCTTAAAATTAAAATTTCTTTTACGCTAAAAATGCAGATCAAGTTTTTTTATTTCTATTTATAATTGATGCTTTTTTAAAATTTTCACCATTTTAAGTGTTAATGTTTAATTATGATTCCATTTCAGTTATTAAGATATGATTAATATAAAGTAATTTATGAAATGTTTAAATAAAATACATAAAAAGTCTCATAAACTAGTAAAAAAAAACTATTTATTTCGATGTGAAGAAATAAAAAGAAAATTCTTGAGAACATTAAGTTGCTTTAAATGTCTAGAAAAAATTGCGCAAACCAGCTCTATTCATTTTTGAAAAATAAATTATGTGAAAGAAATATAATTAGCTATTAATGTGTTAAAAGAGCTGATCAATTTACCAGTCTTCAAGCAACTCATACAGTTTTTTACTATGCTAATTTTTTTTTCACCAATAACAAGGGCAACAGCTTTTTCTTTGTTAAGAATATTGATTACTCAACATGATATGTAGCTTAACTCTTAAATTCGAAAAACGAAATAAGACTTCTATACCATTTTTCTGTTTTTAGTGAGAGCAGAATTCAAGAAAAGAACTTGTTATTATCAGCACAAGTATGTTTAAGGCAGTCTAAGAAATAAATTAGTGGAAACTTAAAGAGAAATAGAGCAGGTTGATGATAGGAGCTCCGAGCGAGAACTACTTGGTCGTATTTTTTTTCGTAGAAGTTATCTAAAAATAACATTTCACAACAGACCATTACATGACCATAAAGCTATTGAAGGTTGTCTGCATATTTTTGTAAATATTTTAGTAATGTTATTTTAAAACGGTAATTTTCTCTCTCCCAAACACACAACAAATGTATTGGATTTAAAATGTAGAAAACACACACTTGATTAAATGGCAATGCTTAAAATATTAGATTTTTATTTTAAAATTTTATAGAATTTTTTTCAAATGAATAAAACAATGTATTAAAAATTCCTTAACTTAAATTTTATAACACCTTAAAGTTTATATATTTTAATTTAAGGGAAAAAGAAAAAAATGTAGTTCAAAATTCCTTTTATGAAATATATTTTTAAATAAAATATATTTATTAGATTAAACTGATAATG
>JAPDSC010118371.1:117792-191771 GCA_026290005.1 Latrodectus geometricus
GGAACCTCAACATTGTGGACAATATGTCTAGCCTTTTTAAATTTTAAAAAATAATTTTAGAACAATCACAATATGCTACCATTATTCTTTTGGACATTTTAATGAATTTGGATATCACTTAAAGGTATTAGACGCAGAAAAATATACCTTTTTTATGTTCATGATACTGGAAAATTAAAACTGCAATTCGAAATGGTTTTTAATAATAAGTAATATAGAAAGAAAATTTAACAGAAGAAAAAATTTTAAAAAGTTAATACAGTTAATTTAGTTATAATTGAAATCAAAGCAAAAATTTAATATGTTTGTTTTGATTTTAATTATAAATAAATTTATATAAAATAAATAGAAATAATTTTATATAGCTTTATGCATTATATATTATATTCATACATGTGCAATGATAAAATTTAATTAACATATTAGTGATAACAGTCAGAAGCAATTTTTAACTTACTTTTAAAGGTAATAAAAAATAATATCTAATTCATTTTGTTAGATGTGAAATAACTACATATTAAATTTTGAGACTATTTGAAAAATTGATATACTTAAGTAATTATATACTCAATTAGATTACTAAGATCAAAATTTGTCTTCCTTTTGTAACTTTATTAACTTAAAAGGTATTTCCACATAAAAGTTCAATTAAAAACTTTAAATATTTCTCAAGAAAAGTTTGATACATTCTTTTAATTAATCACAATTTTAAAAATAAAATAAAATTTTAGCAACTTAAGTACTGAAAATTTTATATTTAAAATATAATATATTTAATTACATTTTAGGAATTTGCTCAACGGTTGCTGTTTTAATATAAATTTATTACCATAGAATTATTAATTGAATTTTAAGAAAATAATGCTACTTTAATTATTAATTACAAGAAAATTAACTGAACTTCTAATTGAATTTTGATAAGAAAGAGAAATTTAAAGATATTTACAATTAAATATTGTAAGTATTTTTCAAATTTAAAAAGCTTTAATTTTTAAAAAAATCAAAAATATTTATTAATAAACATCTATTAAAAAATAAAACAAAAATTAAAAAATAAAAGCATACAGAGTTATTTAATATGGCTTTATTACTTAACTTTTCCAAGAGAGTCTTTTTGAATTTCAGGGAATTTTTTTTGTGAAAAAAAAAACTTTTAGCACTATTCAAAAAATCTTTTAAAACTTCATACTTTGTTAAATTAATTATATTGTTATGAAGAATAGAACAATAATAAAAATAATGTTTAATTGTAAAATGAAAAAAAATTAAAAATGATGAAAAATAAGGATGATGAAAACTAACAAATATTCATATTATAGTTCAGAAACAATAAATTAATTAAAATTTTTTAACATTTTATTTTATACTTGTGTGAGTCATTTGAAACAAGAAAATATAGATTATTTGCTAAAATAAGATATATATTTCACTAGCATATTGCATAACATAAAGAAGAGAATTCTTTAAGAGAGATTTTTGCTTTTTTAACCTTAAATTACTTTTGACATTTACATTATATTTAAATTAAAGAAAAAAAAGAAAGATTGTATCATTTTAGTCCATTAATAAAGTGTTAGCTAATTGACATTTGAGTGTTTGTTAAAAATAAGAGTTTTACGGAACGTATTTTTTCAGGAACACATATTGTTAAATCATTTTTAAAAACACATTTTTAATATTGCATGGAAAAAAGAATAAAGCTAAATTTTTATTCGAAGAGCTGTCATTATCGCATAATCACGCTAGAATAACCTATTCAGCAACCACCGAGGATGGAGAATTTGACAAAATATGGAAATGAGCCTCACCCTAATCGGAGAATCATACCTATCTGTTGAAAATCCGAAATTTTAAGTGACAGCTGATGAAAAAGAAAATTTGGATAAAGAATGCCATAAAAAAGTGATCTTTTAAATAAATTAGATGCTTACCTATTCTAATTAAAATTTGAGATGTTCAAATTGAAACAGATGAACCTGTGGAGGAAAGCAGGAACGAAGGAAATCGATACGCGTCCAATGGCGGCTGAACGTAGACTAGGACGAAGTCATCAGATCCCACGCCAACGATAGACGCCAAGCCATCTTTTGCCTCCCGATCTTGAGCGCCGCTGCTGCCTGCGTATCAAATTTACTGCGTCTACGAGAATAAACGCCGTTATGATTCACTAAGGAGTAACAGCTTGCTAGCATTTACAGAGGATCACAGAGCATAACTTTTTCTTTCAAATATTTTATTTAGAAATGGTTCAGTGATCCTTGATTTCCATCAATTTTATGCTCATTAATCATCAAGGCACCGCTGTTATTTAAGTTGCCAACATGTACACATAGGAGTTTTGTCAACCAAGTCGATATTTATAGTTAATAATAAAGTTAATGTAATGTGATAAAATCTTTAAAAAAATTAAATCTGTGAATCAGTATACCTTAATTTTGTGTAGTAACTATACAAAGATATAATTTATTCAAATATTATTTGTTTTCTTTGTCTATCATAAAATTAAATTTACAAGTTATTAATATTAGATTAATTTAGTAATAACACGCACACATAATTAATTTAGTGATACATAAATGCATTTGTCTTATGGAAACATTAAAATTTGAAAGAAATGATGAAGTACTTTTGTGTAGTATATAGTAAAACATTCATTAAAATTTAGATTTTGGTAATAGGAAAGAAATTTTCTTTAGATGCAGAACTTTAGGGAATGAAAGTTTACAAAGAGTAAATATTTTGAAAATAAATTATTTGGTATCCTGGTATAATAATTTGATGTCATGAAGAAAAATATTTGTTATTAAAACTTATTTTAAAGAAAGTCTTTTCCAGAAATTCATTCTAGTTTTCAATTAAATATTCATGTTGAATTTAAGAAGCTTATTTTAAAAATATACCAAAACTATTTCATTTATTTTTTTGTTAATTTTACAGTAGATCAATTTATATATATATAAATTTTTATTTCTTATACTTCAAATAAACTAACTTATCTTTATAGGTGTCCATTTTATCGGTTAACATAAATCACTATTTGTTTTTCCATAGGTCATTCTCACTTAAATTCAGTAAATTTAAGTGATTAATATATTTTCATAGAAATATTACAGCAACTAGTTTATATATTTGTTTGTATGTATGCAATAGTATGTGTGTTAAGAAAAATCTTTCTTGGGATAAACATTTCATCGGAAATTTTTCTCTATGAGCTGGTTTTATTTCTGGGGTTGAGAAATTTTTTTTTTACTGAGTATTGTATAACGCAAATGCTTTTAGTGCTTATATAAATCAGTTGTAATTTATTTCATTCATTTTTATAAAAAATGAAACAAATCTCATTATAAAGACTAATGTATAATAACAAATAATTATAAAGACTAGTGTAACTTACTATAAGGACTAATATTTTAATAGTTTAAAAATATATATTTCAGTAATAATTATATACAATTTTGAATATTTTTCATTAAATCATATTCAAATATATTGTTCGTCATAATTATAATATTTGATGGTTGATTTATCTTAATATGTATTTTAGAAAGTTCCTTTTGAAATAAAAACAGAATTTTTTTTTACTTTCTTCAGAATAATTTCGTTTTGTTACTGACTTCTCTATATGATTATTTTGATTTTATACGCAAAATTTCAGCATGTTGTAACAAATATTTGTAAAGAAATAGATTATTATTAGGAAATATGTTAAATCACTTTTGAGTTATTAAATTAAAATTATTAGTTCTATACCATTTTGAGTTATTGTTTTAGCATTTAAAAAATATTTCTAATACATAGATGATCAGAAAGACCTTAAATTTGAAAGCTTGAGATTTTTATCATATATGTGTGAAGTTCATGCAATGTGTTTAGTTATTATTATCCTAGATAGCTTTTTAAAAAATGGATTAAATGACTTTTGAAGTAATTTTTAGATGAAATTATTGTTTTACTAGTTTTTTTAAAAAAAATAGATACACATGAATCAAGTGCAGGTTTTCTATTTTTTGTGATGGTTATATGTTTGAAAAACTACATTTTTTGAAACAGTTGAAGTTAATTCAATTTGAAATCAAACTTCAAAAGAATTTTCATTTATTTTTAATTCTGAACAAAATTTGCCTACCTTCAAATTTTACTATTTTTATAGGAAAACTAATTCTTATATCATTTGACATGAATGAATAGAAGGTAAATAAATTTAAATTTGGAGAGTTAATGAAAAATTTACAAATTAAGTTTTTTTGTTAATGAAAATAATTTATGAAATTTTTACAAAATAGGCAGGTAATTCTTTCTCATTCAAAATTATTTTATTGTCATTAGCAATTTCTTTGTGAAAGGGAAAATCTGTCATGGAAAACAAAAAATTATTTATAAAGTAAATTCATAAACATTGTGAAGTTAAAATACTTGATAATGCTTATAGTTTAAATGCTATTGACAATCATTCTCAATCTCTTTCTATGATTCCGTGTTAGCTGAAATCAGATTAACTTTCTAAAAATGTAATATTTGTTTAGACTGAACGAATTGGCTAGTCATATGAGAATTTAGTGTTATCTAAGTGTTAAAAATAAGGTTAATTAACCCTTTGAACAAAAGAGTGAGAGTGATAGATAAATAATGCATAGTACTCACTAAACCGTTAACCACACAATAGGATGTTATTAATTATAAATAGTTGAAAAGAAGATAATGTATTATCTTAAAAATTATTGAAATTGTAAAATGTTTTCTATAAAAACTAAGAAGATAAATTGTATGCATTCTTCTTATATTATACGTTCATTTTACTAACATTTCTACATACACTACTATGTGAAGTAAAAAAATCACTGGCTGAAATTAATCAAATCATTACCGACTGAATATTTCAATTCATGGCCCTTAAATAAATGTAGAAAATAATTTTACTTAATTGATCTTATTTGTGTTAGTTTCTTCACATAACATTAATTACAATTATCATCTTACTATTTAAATTTACACGTTTATTTTCTTTCATTGCTTTTTCTGTCTTTCTTAAGTGGATTCTATCTGTAATATATTGTTTTAATTTGATTGAACTTATAAATTTGATATCATGAATGAAAACTTTCTAAAAATTGTTTATAATACACACGTTTCATATATAAATGTATATGTATATGAAATTAATTAAAAAAGAATTAAAATTTTCTTACATTCATTCGAACAAAGGAAATAATAAGATTAAATATTTAAAACTTGTTTTTATCAACATTTTTACACCGAGAAATAGGAGACTTACTTTAGAACTTCAATTTTTAAAGTAAAGTATAAATAAACAAGAACACTCAAAAATGTTTATTTAAAAATATTTAAGTTTAGAACCATTGTTAACATAATCTTTTTGAGACGAACAGAAACATTAGATTTTGAATAATAATTGAATAGAAAACTATGATTTCAGAAAAATTTTGAAATTCAAAATTCCATTAAAATATTAATTATTTACTTAATATGTCAAATTTTATTTTAAAACTAATCGGCGTAAAAATGTTTGAATTATTATGGGGTATTAATAATTTATATAAAAAAGTTTCATATCAATAATAAAAATAATAAATTTGGGAACTATTTTTTACTCACTATTTATTTTACTTTTAAAATTAGCCCAATCCAAATGTCTAAGCTTTTTCATATTGGTTTCAAAGTAATATTTAGTAAATAATAAGCTATAAAAACTCTTGGTATACTTTAAGAAAAAATATATAACTGGCATTCTTTTAATCAAATTAAATTGAAAATTCTGTTAGAAAATTGGGAAAATAAAAATAAATACACCTATACAAATATTATTATTCATGTGTGTGAACAAAAGTTAATTATTTAATGATTCACATTAATTCTATTTCGTGAAAAGATAATGAATGCACAAACCCGTTGGTATAAAATTATATTACAAATATCCTTAAGAAGAAGTAAAGAGTTTTTCTGATTTTTGAAAAGAACTGAATAATAAGCTTTTTGTAATATTTTTGAAATTTAAATAATTTTCTTATGAAAAAATTTGTCTATGAAAGAAGAAAAATAGTGCTGTCAAAGTTTACGAAATTCATGTGTTCATTAGGACGTATCTTACTGTATACATTTTCTCATGGTGTCTTATCTTAGATTGGTTATCAAAGGAATCTTTCCGACAGAAACCAAAATATAATGATAACAATTAAAAAGTTGTTGAAAGATCGAAATTTATGTATATTCTAAAGAATAAAGAATTGTACAGTACTCAGAGTTTCAACTGATTAATTTATAAAGTTGTAATGGGTGGTAGATTGTAGCACAGATATCTTTTTGTGACATTTGTTCCCTTTCTGAGAATTCTGTATATTACTTCATCAAAGCAATTTATGATTTCTTCCGTAATAGGTTGTTAAGGGAAATTTTTTTTATACTTAGGATTTATTGAATCATAAGTATAGAAAAACTTTGTAGTTGTTTAAAAAACAGTAATTTTGGTATAGAAGCTTAAGGAATAATCTAAATTTGGAAAAGGATTTTTTCTGTAAAAGAATAAATACATCTCAAATTACTTAATTTTAATTTTTTTTTAAATAAGTTATAGATTTTCTAATCAGTTGAATGGGATGTACTGTTTTTTAAATTTTAAATATTCTCATGCATAATAACCAATATTATTTAATTATTTTGTAATAAATTAATTTTCATATAAATTTTGTAAATTTAGATAATGCTTGATTTTATTAAAACATTCGCATATTTTAGATTACTATAAAAGTGTACAAATCTATATTATTTTCGAAAACGTTATTTACTTAGAAAATATAATAATTAGAGTTAATTGAGTGCTATACTTTAATGGGACATTTAATTATGTTAAGCACTAAAAATATTTTTAAGTATAAATTTAACATTTCAAAGACAGATAAAGCATTTACAATGTTATGTTTGGAATATAATGTTTATCTATTTATCAACCAATTATTAATCATAGACTGATTAGGAATAATTTGTGTTTGTATGTGAGAGAGTGAGTGAGAGAAATTAAAATAAGGTACATTGAAATATATGAACAAAACAGATTCAAGAGACAAATGCATTGGAAATAGAAAAAAGTAAATCTTATAAAAAACGAACATTTTTCACATAACACACTTTATAAATAATGATCAATTTAAAAATTTAAGTTTTACATAATTTTTTATTAATATCATTTTATTATTGAAATGTATATAAATATATGAAATATACTTAAATACACGGCTCAAAACAATTAAAGGATATGGTAAGTTTTATATAAAATAAAGATATAAGAGAAATTTTTTTTGCCGAAAATGGGAGAAGAGAATCACAAATGCAAATTTTTTCTGATTTTCAAACTGTAAAGCATGCTAATTTTGAGTTCGACGTCAAAAACGTCGCTTCAGCGGCAGTGAATGAAATTTGACTTTCAACTGAATGAAAGACAATGAAGACAAAGATGATCGGCATTCAGTGATTGTTTTGTTTCGATGAGTAAGATGTGTCTGCGAAGTCATTTAACTGATTCAGAAGCTTGGAGAGTTGTTGGTAGGTTAGAAGGAGGCCAAATTCAAGCCGAAGTAGCGCAAGCCATTGGAGTGTCACAAAGTGTGATTTCCAGGATCTGGAACCATTTTTTGGAGACTGGAAGTGCAGACCGAAGATCAGGGCAAGGTCATAGACGGGTAACAACGCCCAAAGAAGATCGTTATTTAGTGTTAACGACTCGGAGACACCAAAATATGAACGCTACTTTTTTCCAACAACACCTTTACTCGGCTACTGACACCACGGTTTCAACTCAGACTGCTCGAAACCGGCTCCATGGTGTATGTATGTATGTATACTCGCTGACCGATGGTATATGTTTCTAACATCAAGGCATCGTCGCGTCCGCAGGGAGTGGACAACAAAGCATGTGAACTGGAGGAGAAATGAATGGAGCAATGTTCTTTTTCTGACAAGTCCCGTTTTTCTGTTCATCCTGAAAATAGACGTATTTTCATCTGGAGAGGCAGTGGCAGTAGGAATAATCCAGTGTTCGTGCACGAAAGTGTCAAATTTGGCAGTGGGGGAGTGTTGATGTATGGTGGCATCTCCATTGACGGGCGCACAGACATCTATATCATTAGAAACGGACCTCTGACTGGTAGCCGATATAAAGATGAGATCCTCAGACCTTATGTAGTCCCTTACGCTGCAACAATCAGAGATGACTTCATTTTAATGGACGATAACTGCAGGCTACATCGTGCTAACCTAGTGGAAGATTTTCTTTTCGATGAAGGAATCGTACGAATGGAATGGCCAGCGTGTTCTCCAGACATGAATCTAATAGAGCACGTTTGGGACGCTCTAGGAAGACGAGTTGCTGGCCACCAACCACCCCCACAAACTCACCAAGAACTGGAAAGAGCTCTTCTGGAAGATTGGGGCAGAATACCCCAACTCGTGATTAAAAGCCTCATTGACTCCATGCCTCAAATGTGTTCAACGTTGCTGGACGTACGTGGAAACCATACCCCTTACTAAAAATGATTTCCTATGAAGAAAATACCTTTTCTTATTCCTTTTCTCTCATATGCGTTTTTTTTTCCTTTTGTACACAAATGCGCAATAAATTGCGTTTTTTCTGCCAAATATGTGTAATTTATTCTCATATAACCTACTACGTATGACGACCATGTATCAATCAGCTAAAAAGTTTCCTAGTCACAAGATTCACCTAAAACCATAATATCCTTTAATTGTTTTGAGCAGTGTATATAGTGAAATAGAAATTATTTCCTTAAAAATAATCATTTATATTTAAAGAAAGGAAAAACAATCAAATATCACTGAAGATAATAAATTTAATTAAAAAATGTATTATATAATATAAGAATAAACGTTGTTATTTTTATTTTTGATGCATTTATTATTTCATTATTGATATATTTATTATTATTATTTGTTTGATATATTTTTTTAATCATGTAAAGATTTTAAAGAACTGAGCTCAAACTTTTAAATATTATCAGGCACCGAGAAACATTAATTAGTTGACTGCTGAAAAAAATACCTAGTTATTCCTACCAATTATGCTGATCTTGAACTTAAAGTGAATCAGTCTGATCTATCGATCATTGCTCCAAATGAAAATAGTCAATATAAGGTAGTATTGTGAATCAAAAGTAATGTCACAGTATGTTATATCTTGTAGATTTTTCATTCTACAATAAATATTTTGCATAAGCGCTAATATAATCAGGACTTATAGTTTAAAGTGGATTCTGTACTGCATGAACAACATGTAACATTGAAGTTTCAGATACAAGTCAAACAACTAGTTACAAAATTAAAAACCATAAGCCAAAATTTCAGCAACTAGTTCTACAATAGCATATCTAAATATTAGATTTAAGAAAAAGTTAATGGTATGTGACAAACAAGTTGATTATTAAGATTTGTGATATAATAGAAAAAATACCAATAAATCTATCTGAAAGAGAATGCGACTTTGGCTCATGTACATTGTGTCCAACTTGAATTGATATAGTGGTGAACTGTATTGAGATAATAACTAAGGAAGAACTGGCCCTGGAAAAACGATCGAAATAGTCTAAAATTATTGATAAAAACATGGTAAGAAACTGAAATTATTAAATTTTTTGATGAAAATGGCATTACAACATTTCATTTACATTCAGGTTAAATCGTAAAGATTTGATAACTTGGTAAAAGTAAATGTATTCGACCTTGAGAAAGAATGAGAAAGGAAGAAAGAACACAACTCTACAAAATATTTCAAATTTTCATTGACAATCAATCAATCAAAAGTTTAAAAAATTTCATTGAAAATAGATTTATTTCGTAACGTCACATTATAGTTATAAACTCGCCTATGGATTGTTGGTAATGGTCTACACCGCAGTATTGAAAATATATTTAAGGTAAATATTTTAACAGAATATTAAGCAATTAGTGGTCAATATTTTCATTCGTAAGGAATAGCATTCATAATCAAACAGTCTAAATGGGAAAGGGAGACTTTAAATGAAACTAAAAATAGAGCTCGCTAGAGACGAATGTTGGGAGGGGGGGGTGATGAATTATGCATAGACTTAATAGCTGTGATTTGATTTTATTATATTAGATGTATCTCAACATTGAAAATCTTTGAATTTTCTTTTTCCATCATTAATATCTCATTATGTAGTTAAGAAATAGGTTAAAAATAATGAAAAAGAGTGAAGCATTCGAAGCTATGAATATAGTTTTGTAAACATAAAATGGAAGCATTCAAAACTTATACTTTGTATTTTGTTTCTTTCCTAGAAGTTACTTCACTTTTATGAAACATCATTTTATCGAGCAGAAGTTGTAAGTGCACATTCAACATAACACTAGATTGTATTAAATATGTTGAAAGCCTCTTGTTATTATGTTATTCTTGTTCTCTTGTTATTTTTCAAGTTATGATAAATATTTCTAATGATAGTATTTTCAAGATTTTTCAGCAAGGAAATTAACAAGAGTTAAAGTAATTTAAAAGAAGATATAAAGAGTTAATTTATATGAAAGTTAAATAGCATGTATGATTGCAGAAAAATAGCAAAAATTATTTTTAACATTTTTGAATTAAAGTAACTATATAAGTTTGATTACACACTTTTTAAGAACATGATGGGAAATTTCACAAATTTACGCTCTTCATCTTTAAAATTAGATATAAGAAAAAAAAAAAAATCTAAATATTTCCAAAAGAAGGAAAATAATAGAAAGTGTATAAAAGTTTAAAATGAAACACTTGAATGATTTTGCATTTGCAGCATTTTTACTGAGTAATTCAAATTTAATGGCTCTGTCAACATTTTTATTATAACAAAATAATTTAAAATTAACTAATAATAATAACAAAATAAGAGATTAAATTCAGTGAAACTCTAACCTATTAAATTCATTGTAAAGTAGGTTCTTTTCGTGTCCTTATAGTGGTCTTGTGCTCCCTCGGTTTAATTTGTCTCTATTGAACAACGGCAGATGGATGTTTCCTTCCTCACGCACTTATATCGGGGGTGTTTACTCTTTAAATGTTGGAATACGATCCATTCCCTATAAAAAATCCTCCCGGAAGTAAAAAAATAGGGGATGTTTAAATAGCTTACAATAAGCTTCTGATGGTAGGCTTCTTGTTACGTGGTGTCAAAAAAAATTAGCTGCTCTGCATATTTTTAATATTATATTAGAAATATATGTAGTAAAATATAAATATATTGTTAATATAATACATGTATATTTTACTTTACCTTAGTAAATCCTCTCGAAATATGTCAAGAATATCAATCACTGTTTCCAGAAAATTTGATTTTTTCTCTGTAGAACTTAAAATGTGCAGCATGATATTCCTTAACTACTTTTTCTTCATTCTAAGAATAATTCAATAAAAATGTGACAATCTTAGAATACATGTTTTTAAGATCTAATATTTGTAAGCCGATAAACTTTATTGTTTTAAAAAATAATTTTCAAATATTTTTAATTGTACATGAAGTACAACTTTATCTTATTTTTTAAAATGATTTAAATACTTATACTAAATTATATGTAATATTTTCTTTTCTTATATTTTTCTTTAAAATTAATAACCTCTATTTTTAATTTATTTGTATATTTTTTGGATGTATGTATGATATATTAAGCAGACGCAATAACTTATGATTGGTTTTTAAATATTTTATTAATTCATTTCATGTGGTGTTGAATGAGAACTTAAATTTTACTTGTTTGCTAATTTTTAAAATGTTCTTAATTTTTACTGCTATGGAGTAAATTTATCATATTTTTAAATTTTTAGGTCTTAGCTTCCGTCTCAGAGATTTTTAAATGATTATCATGTTAAAGAAGGTTTTTTTATTCTAATAAATGTTTTCATTTTTTTTAAGTTAAGATAATTTGAGTAAAAAATATAATGTTTAGAGGAGTTTTCGTTAAAAATGACATGATGTGTTTTTCAAAGACTCTTGTATAAAAAGATACAATATTTTTAATTTATTTTTATTTTGTAAACAAATTTATTATGTATATGAAACATGCGATTTCGTCTTAGATGTTTAAAAATTTAATGTGTAAGAGCACAATATGATCCAGCCTCTGGACATATTTTTTATAAAAAGTATATTCTAAATTGTGGGCTCACATAGTGAAATATATTCTAATCTAAACATGTTTAGTTAATATCTCATAAGCATGAATTATATGATTAAATGACAAAGTGTTTACTCGAACTATAGCTTAGTTCTTAAAATACCAAGTGTACACACATTATTAAAAGTATTTTAATAACGATAAATTACAATATATTTTTAGATGAACAAAGCAGCTTTTAGCGAACAAAATATTTGTATTTTGTACTTATATCTAGGTATAGTTCACTACAACTACACTTTCGGATTAGTCCGTTAAAATATAATTTTGAAATAATTTTAAGAATAATCGGAAAAGGTGTATTCATTACCGAATAATATCATGGCTTTCTGTTTTCAATTTGAGACCAAATTTATGATTGGGAAAGTAAAGCCAGATCTATAGTAACACATTCCTATGGTTTAATTGATAAAGAATAGTAATAATATATGTAGCATTAATTTTTGTCATTTCAAATAGAAGAAAGAGGTTAATCATTGTTTTCATAGTTAAATCATACATTTAATCTGAACTTCAGAATAACAAGAGTGGTATAAGTAGTCTTAACCTGTGCGCTATAGTTTAATAATTCTAAATTTTTAATAATTAGGAATATTGAATGAATACAACAAAATTTATACAACATATAAAAATAAATCATTTCTTATTTTCATATTTCTGTGATAATTACTTAATAAATTTATAAAAAATATGGCTATATATTATTTTTTGAACATGTTAATTTTTTCTATAGTTCCGGAAACTCGTATCATATAAAGTTAAAAACATATTATCATTAAAACTATACGTTTAGAAATGTTTCTTAGGAAGATTTCATTAAAAAGATGCATTACATGAAGAAATTATTTCTTATGCACAAGAAAATTAAAATTGGCCACCCTCTTAGAAGGAAAAAAATATCAGTCATTTCGCCTCATATTTCATTAAAAAAAAAAAAAAAAAAGTAGATGTTAATAACATTGAGAGAGAGAGAGAGTAAAAGAATTTTTTTCCAACATAAATATCCAAAATAATTAGAAATTTATCACAAACATTAAAATTAAATGAACAATGATTTTTAGATTTTTATAGTCAAATTATAATGGAATTGATTTACATTTTTTATTGCGAGGTTAAGCATTGATAAATTAAAAATGAAAAACCTACACAGATTGTCAAAACTATTTCTTATTTTTTTCTCTCTTGAACTTTATATTTTAATGCACTATTTTGATAAAGTTAAAATTCAACACAAAGGTAAAATTGTAATTACTTACTTTGTCTGTAGAGGAAAAATATTCAAATATGAGTTCTGTTTAATATTTATAATTTATAACTATTACATACATACAAATTAATTTTTTTTATTTAAAGCTTTCATCTACTAAATATTTTCTAAGTTATATAACAATCTACAGAATTGTTATATTTTCTAATACTGTCAAAGAATAACTGACACAGATAAGTAGCGATAAATTTCGTACAGAAGAGATTTTCAAATATAAATTTCGATTAAAAAAAAGGTTCTTATCCAAAACTATTTTGAACCTATAAATGGGATGATGGATTCGCTTCTTTTTTTGATTCCTCTTTTTGAATTAACTACAAAATGACATAAAAAGGATTCGCCTGCTATGCTAACATTGTGTCTTATTTTTATTAAAATGTTAAAGTTACGTTATTACTTTATTTTCGATGGTAAAAATATTTTTTTACCATCGAAACTTAACAAACAACGAGATTAGGTGCCATAGATTACATTGCCTTTATCAAGGACTTTGTAATCTAAGGCACCAAATCTCGTTGTTTTTGTACATGTAAGGTACTGTAAGGTCTTTTGCTGGAAATCGAGGTAAAAAAAGAATCGTAATAAGATGAATATGATGCGTTTTACCGAATAACAGAAATATATGATACATCTTTCTAGTTAAATATTATGTTTGTCTTACTCGTTTTGGTGTTAGTTGTTTTATTACAAATTTATTTTTGAGTGGCAGCGGTCTTGGATTTTTTTATGCTTTGTATATCCATTCATCAATGGAAACCTAATTATGTTGTATAATTGGATCATATATATTTTAGAACTTTAGGTAACTGGTTACTTTAATTCTTTTTTGACTTCTATTTTGAAATAAAAATGTCTTAGAAATAAATAAAAAATTATAATAAGATATTTTGATTTATGTTTACCTTGTTTATAATTTGTACTGTTTTATTTTGTTTGTAAATAGTGTATTCTATGTTACGAAACTTTAGAAATATTTTATAAATTTATTATAATTTTAATTGTAATTCATAAATGTAATCTTATCATTTGGTAGGACTAAAATGTATTAATACTAAATATATTTTCTAATGATAGGTTTATACTTTATTTATTATAGTCGAACTTGTATAATATGTTAAAAGAAATTTATGGAAAAAAGCATGAAACCAATAACTTAGAATTATGTTTAATATTCTTTTGAGTGAAGTGTGCATTTAACTATGTATAAGTGTTACATACTTAAATACAATTTTAATGCAGGTTAAATAATTCTGTATGATACTAATAAAAAGAATTGGATAAAATCGGATGTTCAAATTTTTTTCCTAATTTTTAAATATTGTTTATGCAATTAAACTCACATTTAAAGCCAATTAAGCAATTGTTATATAGAAAAAGTATTTTGATTTTTTTTGGAAGCGAAAGAATTCGTTAATATATTTGAATTAAAAAGTATATGACTACCATGCATGTGTTGATTTGATAATACATAATTATTATTTGCAATGAATATAAGTGATTTCGATAATATTTTAAATACTTATATATTTTTAAATAGGGTTTGCGAATCTGTTTTATTATTGCTTTAAATTGTTTATTTTATCATCAATATTTGACTTGGTGAAGAATAAATTTGAAAGAATATTTTTGAGTTTGAATTCAAAAGATTTTGGTTTTCTGATGAGCGAATATTTTTGATTCATAAGGTTTTGATTACATATGAGATTTACAAAGGAATCAGTCTTAAGGAAAATAATGTAAGAGTACAGAAACATTTTTCTTGTAACAAGAAAACAATCTTGTTTGCCACTAAAGAATGCCACATTTTATCAGTTTGTTGCTAAAAAGTGAGGAATATTTTATATCAATCTCTCATTTCTTCTGTTTTAAACTTGAACGATTTTACAAAGAAGGAATAGATTAACATAAATTATTCTTCAATTTTTGCAGAAAAACTATTTTTTTTCCTTCTGAGGTAAACGGGTTCTTTTTAGGTATCGACAGTATGTTCTGTTATAATTTTCTGGATGTATGGGAACTGCTTAAAAGTCATAAATAGATGTCAAATATAGTCATGAGAAGATGCTTAAAAGTCACTTGAATGGTCTAAGAGGTTATTCAAAGGCAAGACACAATCAAATTATGTGATATATTAATTAAATTTATAAAAGTCCTTTATTCTAAAATTGATGAATTTGATACAATTCAAAACGTTTTGATATCACTTGATAGAGTCAAAAAATTACAGCCACAAAGTTGTAGATTTCAGGGAGTTGTTAAGCGAAATATTTTTTATTGTGGTGATTCATGAATGATCAGTTATCTTTCGATTGTCTTACAATTAATCAAAACGTTGAATACTGGTAGCCCTGTGCATTAAAAAGTAATTTCTGTGATATTCATATCAATATTTTCTCACTTTTTTAAGAGCTACATTTATTTATTTGAAAAAGGCCGGTATATTTTATATACTGTTCCGTGTAATATCGGTTATTCAACGGCCATCTTCTAGCAAACTTACTTATAAGAATTTCTTTATAAAAATATCTAAAAGCCAGATTTAAGCTTAAAGCAAAATGTTACTTTACTTGATGTAGTGGACAGTCAAATGCTGTTGTAATGCTTTTTAATATCCACCGCGCGCGTAAACTGCCTTCTTGGAAGATTTTTTCTTGGATGATGGGCCGCATTTACGGACTGTAAGGAATAACTTCTATGCCTGAAAATCCCCGAACATTCCTCCAACAGATGTGCACGTAGAAGGTAGAAATGCAGAATAAATTTCCTGTTGTTCAACATTGGTTAGATTCTAACTCGGGATTTATCACACTGAAGAGCACAGTCGTATAGCTAAACCATAACTTTTGCAACTTATATGTAAATATAGGTCCTATAAATTACTTTACATATACTGCGCAAAGCAGTACTTCTGCTTCAGCCAAGTTGTGTTATTTAGGGCCTAAAGTCATAATATAATGCATTCAAGGGCAAATAACGTTGATTGACTCCATTGTAATTTAAAAGTTTATATAATTTCGAGATATTTATCCGAAAGCTGTAATTTTTATTCCCTTAATAAATTTGCTACAGAAGAAAGAATTTAATCTGATACACTTTTGAACTGTATTTCCCTGCGATTATATGTATTATAATTTAAATATCTTTGCATTAAATTAAGAAAAATTTCAAAAAGAAATAATTTTAGTATGTCTGGTCCATTTTTTTATTTTCACATTTGAATTTGAAAATTATTAATGTATACATTAATTTTCTATAAAATATTTTTTTTGAAACTATAAACTTCCCAAATTAATCATGTATTATTTGAATTTTTATGTATTTCTGATCCGCCACATCGCAGTAAACCTACAAATTTTTCCGTTATAACAAGGTACGCGTAACCGCATTTATTAATCACTTGGGAAGTTGATTGGAATGTACTGATAAAACGTGTAAGTACAAAATAAATGTGACAAGAAATATAAATTACGATCATCAGTAGCGGCTTTTGATCGAACCTGAAATTTGAAAAACCACTGTTCTGACACTGGACCACTTGCAACGCTTTTTCTTAATCTTTACTTGATAGATAAATTAATAAGAATTTTCAAAAATAAATAAAGAGTTTTCTATGCCTCATTTTTGTCAATAAAATTCAAAGTTAGCTCTTTAATAATAAAAATGAAGTTTTATTTGTATAAAAATATTAATTTTGTAATGTAATTAAAATCTAAATGATAAGGTTGTATAGAATAATTATATTATGAATCAAAGTAATATTTTTATAACATTTAACAATTAATGAAATGATGGTGTATTAAAAATTCATATTATGCAGTAAGGATTAAAAAAAAAAATTAGAGGGATATCCACTGTGATCATTCTATACCATTATATCCATCGTGTACTTCAAGATTATCTTTTGAAACTCTCATATACTTAGCACAAAACTATGATACCAAAGGGAAAAAATTAAAATAAATGTAAATAAATTTACAGAGTACATCTTATTCGCAGTAATTATATAAATTATTTATTATTTTTTTTTTTTTAGTTTAATACAGAATTTCGGTGCGGAATAATACAGAATTTTTTGCGAAATCTTGAAGCCAAGAGCACAATTCATAGAATTTAAAAATCTTGTTTTCATTTAAGAAAAGAAATTAAGTTTCTTCTCACAGCACTTTTATGTGTTTTTTAATGTTTTCTATGAAATAAGAAACTGTAATTGAAACATTGAATTTAAATTTTATTATTAAAAATAAATTTAAAATAATCTATTAATTTTAAATTTGGGTCCTTAATTTTAAAAGCTATTTTGAACGGAGACAAGCATAAATCCTTGCATAAATGTATTTTTTTTTAAAATTTTTCTTTTGAAAACTGCTATTAATATAATAATTATAACTAAGTGCATTCATTTTATGTGAAGTTATGTAGCGAAATTTACAATTAAGAATATTGTTGTAAAAAAAGAGTAATATATTTTAGTTAGTGATTTAAAAAATAACTATTCTCTATTATTTTTGCTACCATTTATTTTCATATGAGCTTTGAAAAACTTTTAAAATCAATTATATTTTATAATGTACGAAAATATTTAATGATCTAAAATATTTAGCCTTCAACGTATTTAGTGCTGCCATCTAGCATTCTAAATACAAAACAGTATCACTTTAGATGTTCATATTTTTCGGTAACAATTTGATAATATTTACATCTTATTATCAAAAGAAGTATATTCTTGTACATTATTATGCTTTATTAAATTGTTATTGTTTTATTAATAAATTTATTTAAAACAGACTGAACTTTTCTATTGTTGTTATCCAAATATTTTTCTTAAACTTCCCGAAGTGGTATGCAGAACAATTAGTTTTACATGTAACAATCGAAAATATTTTAGCAATTTGTTTTTTATTCATAAACCAAAATCTACTTATGCTCAAAATTAAGGAGAAACAATTTACAACTATCCATCCAATTATGTAAACCTCATTTCAATAAGCTAAATGAACTATACCAGAAACAAAATTTAAGTTTTTAGAAAGAATCAAAGTAATTTATAATGTGTTTAAAACATATTATTTGATGGAAAAATAATTATTCTCTATGACAGATAATTCAATGATTAGAGTAACTACATAAAATTTAAGGAGTTCCCTGCACGCATTTTAAAATTTGCTTCTTTTTGACAAGTTTTCTCCTTGCGTTGAATATTTCAAAAAAATTTTTTGTTTCTCGGGAAAAAATTTTATTAGCAAAATATATGATATATTTTTTTGTTGCATCGTTAGATATTTCATTTACCAATTTTTTAAGTATGTTAATAGCATTTTCATAAATCTTCTTTTAGTAATATGTGTATATTATTTTGTCTTGGTGGCGATATCATTACAAACATTTAAGATAAGAAACTCATCTCAAAATTATATCTTGAAAAAATATATTAAATGAAATAACGATTTTTTTGCACGTCACTTTTTAATCTTCATTTCCTACACATTTTGTCTCTGAATGTTCTCTTATGTTTTATTAATATGATATATCTTAGTATCAATATTAAGTCCGACACTGACAAATTTGATTAATTCCTGATATTATATTTTATAAGAAAAATATGTAACAAAAGCAAAATAATTTATTGAACAACATGTATAATCAAAACACATAATTTGATAAAATAATTTAAGTTTTGTAAATATTCTCCTATAGAAGATTTGAAAAACATAGCTCAGAATAACGTTATTTGCTTCAACAAATGTAATCTTTAATTTTATTCAAATGTGAAAGATAAATTATAGTTGCATCAATTTTCTCCACTAACTAACCTCAAGGAATATAGCATTTCTTTTTTCCTATTTTAATAGAATAGCAATACAAATCTAATTAATCTAATTATTAACATCTAATTAAATTTCAAACTGAGCGTGAAATTTGGAGAAAGGTGAAAAAAATATGAGCATGATTCTAAAACTCAAAATGCCAAAAAGAAGTTTTCATTCAAAATACTAGTTTGAATAATATTGCAAAAGGAAATTTTAGTACCTTGTTCATACTATAATCTTTTTTTAACCTTTTAACTTATTTAACTATTTTCATTTGCATACTATCTTGCACTTAGATTCTACACAGAATTTTCCTAGTTCAATTTTTCAAATCTGAACATTTATTAATAATTGCACGATATACTTATTACTCAATTATCATTATTGAGTTTGCAACATTAAACAACATATAACCTGCTATTAGTGGTCATTTTTGGCTTTCAAAATAATTCACTTTTTTTTCGATTAAGTTTTAAAATTATGTTTAATGTTACATAATTTGCTTCATTTACATATCTTAGTTTCATACGTAGTAAGACAATTTAAACTAGTTTTATTAAATTGTTATTTATACGTATTTGAATATTTTTTCTATTTTTATAATTAAGTAATAGTTGATTCGTAACCATTAAGTAATACTTGGTTCGAAATTTTTAAAATTGTATTTGCATCATAAAATATAGACATAATTTTGAACATACATTTATTATCGTATAAAAGACGCTCCCTAATTTTAGAATGTGAATAATTGTGGTTTCATTTGTTCACTTTAAATAAACGGCTGTTATTATTTGGTGGTATAACAAGAACAAGAGATAAAATTTACATTGATATAATATAATGAATATTTATAAATAAGTTAAAATAGAATTAATTTCTGAATAAATAAATAGCAGTTAATCGAACACACGTTTATTTAATACATGCATGTACACATATTAGTTTGGGGAAAAAGAAATCCATTATTTTCACGTGAACTTTATGTAACTTCTTTTGGATTCGCTATGTAAAAAGGTTTAAAACAGTTTTCATGTAGATTTTTAGGTCTTGCGCGTTACTACTGCTGACTTGCGGTCAACTTCGACCATTTTTGATATTTTACAGACATTTTCGACGATGCTGTATCCACATGCGAGGTGCATCTCTAACATCAAAAATACCCGAATGGAATCGGCGAAACAAAAATTGTACGTAACTGGTTGTTATTGTCTTATATAGGACGATAAACACCTTTCACAATTTTAGCCACCTGGCTATCTTTTTCGCCGTTACAGGAGAAAAACGTATATGTATCGAATTTTCTGTTTGTTGTCTTCCATTTTTAAAATCTTGTACTCGTAACTGAATTAATCAAACAAAAAACCGCAAGAGAATATTTTAGTGTCAAAGGTCAGCTTTCCAACGAGCATAAATCTGAAATTGTTTGATAGATACCTCACGAGATAGCGATTGTTTGATATATATACCTCACGAGATATCGATCACTACAGACGTCTACCGAAAAAATAATGGATTACTTTTTCCCCAACCTAATATAATAAACTATATATATTTGAAAAAAGAAAATTGAAAAAATTTAATTGAAATTGATGTTTATATTTAAGTTGTAGTGGTATATGATATTTAAACATATTTATTATGTGTATTTTTCGTAATAATTTTAATTAATTTTACGCCTTTCCTCTAACTACTTATTTATCAAGGGCACGTTGTATATTTTTATATTTACATCTAATGAGTAACTGTGATATTTTAAACATTTATATATTTTTAAGTCAGTTTTGTGTTCGTTATATGAAAATATTTAAATGGAACAAAATAAATTAAATAAAAATTAATAAAAAAATCTTTGCTAAACTCTTTTTAGATATATATTCCTAAAATTTCTTTATTTAGCCACTTTTAAATCCAGTAATTGATGTATTTAGAAATAGAAATTTCAGAATAATTTATTTATTAAATGCAGCTTTAAATCTTGTAAAAGGAGTTGATTTTTATATGCATTATGTTAACCATGCCATACAATTACACTAATATACATTTTCTAATAAAGTGCTTGTAAATCTAATAGTATGTAATAAAAAGTATTTAAATTTGGTTAGATTTTTAAATATTTATTACTTTTCTTTATGATTTGTCTCACTTGCAATATTAAAGTATTAGAAAAACAAAAGTCTGATTTAATGTTTTCAGGATGTCTAATTTAATGATATCAAGAAATATGTGCAGGTTTTTTGTTACATGACTCTACATGTTTAAATATTGTAGGTTCATTATTTCAAACAATGAAGTGTAATTAAAATTAAGCGAATATTTATTTTGATATATTCAAATTAAATAAAAAATGTTTTTCTCAAGAAACTCAAAATCAACAATTTTACATCTTCAAGCAGGTTTCGTGACAGACAGAAAAATTTATTCACATAGTTGCCCGTTTTTACATTAAAAATAAATCTGTGTCTGATTAAATTTCATCAAGATATTTCAATTATATATGCGTTTGTGCTCCACATGTTAACAATATAAAATACGTTATTTAATACTGCGAAGTATTTCCAGTAATTCATGTATTGTTTCTTTAATGCATTTTTCATAATGATAAAAATATGCTGTAAATGAGTTAAAACTATATAACAGACTTAAAAATATATATAAAAAGTTTTTTTTAACAATTAATATTTAAAAATATTAAAAAGTTGTGAAATTTTAAACTTTTCTAGATATTTTAATTTAATTCTTACAAAACAAAACGAATTTAAATTATAGTGAAAAAATGCGCGTTATATAGCATAATTAATAAGCCATTTATCGATGATTTTTCTTCTGTAATTAATTTTTCAATTACTTAATAGATCAATGTTTCAGGAAAATAGCTCTGTTATATTTGTATGGTTTAATCATTGCTAAATATATTTTTATATTTTGAAATGTAATTAGTAGAAAATAAGGGCTTTTTTAAGACATTCTCTTAATAAAATTTAAGTTCATTTTCATATGCTTACAATAATTTTTAAACTTAATGGTTGGTTGGGTTTTGTGGCGCAAGGTCCAAAAAGGACAAGCTGCATTTTTAAACTTAAATTTTTTCAAACATGTTATAAATAAGATATTAAGTAGACACCCATTGGTATATCATAACAACAGACGATTGTGATACTTTGACATGTAGAGAAATTTGAACGATTAAATGGCAAAAGATTATAAGTCAATGAAAAACGATTTTTAAAAAACAGTTGGCATTGCATCAAATATTTATAGTGTAAAACGACATTTAGTGTAACACGAAAATTATTAACATAACTGACATTTTATTCACAGCACGTACAACATTCCTACTTCCCAGAATCGTGCACATTTGGATGGAAGAAAAAATGCAAGTTAACTAATATTACTGACTTTTCACACGCAAGTTATTTCCCGTCAGACAGTTTTTCTGATTTATTCTACACATCGCATTTGCATTGAAAATATTTCTTTATAATTTAGGACAATTTTTTGTTTCTTTTTTATTGCCATTCATTTCTATTAGTAAATAGCAAATTTTTACCACAACAGATAATTTTCTAAAATAATTTCGCAATTGTTTTTAAGTCAAGTAATTATTTCGTATATTGTATAAATTTAAAATTTCATGTCACAAGAGGAACTTTTCCACGACGTAAGGAGTCCGTGGAATTAGTTTTACTTGGTATTGTAAATGAAAATGTTTTACATTTTTTTTTTTAGATTTGAATTTTTACTACCCTAATGTTTAAAAAGAAAGCAAATCTTGACCCTACTTACGAAAATCCTAGAGACGTGTATATCTAGTTTTCAAAATAATAACAGTGTTATGATATTTTAAACCACTTGAGTGAACTATCCAGTAGTTCACTATAGCACCAGTAATGAACTATTCAGTGTTTCATAGATAAATTGTTTCAAAACAAACAACCTTAAATCAATAAGTTGGTAAATTCGACCATACATTGCACAAAGACCAATTTAGTGAAAGTTAGAAAGAAGTATCACCACTCAATGTTATTTAATATGTATATATTTTTGATATTAATTATTGGAAATAGAAAACTGCTCCCCCAAATAATTTAACCATCAATCTAGAATTAAAAGAAACTTAAAAAATGATATCTAAATTTCTATAAAGCTTTATTGAATACTCGTTATAATACACATAAAGATTTTCTTCCTGGGAGAAGAGCTATTAAATGTACTAGGTAAAGGGAATAAAAAAATTATTTTATGTGCGGTTTCTGAAATGAAATATATGCAATGAAAAATATTGAAAATCCGAGACTATCGATTTTTTCCAGCTCATTTTAAAGTCACATAACCTTGTTCTGTCACATATAGAAAAGGAAATAAAGATTTTCGGATATATGAAAAGGATTAAGTTTCATTTATATTTGTGTCGATATCATCTTGCCAAGGGTTTTAAGCAGAAAAAATTCTTAGAATTTTTAGGACTCTGTTCTCATAAAAAATTTCTCTAAATGTTTTTTTTGACTCTTATGGTTTAGAAGTACATGCGAAATTTTGCCTCGTTAATTTCGTGTGTAATGGCTGAAGAAAAGTTACAAAGTATATATAGGCTATGTAAAATAGTATAAATGTTTTCAGAAATAAATTGTTTGTTGAAGAATAAAAAATAAGTATAAAAATATATAATTAAAGGAAACCTAATTTTCAAGTTATAAAATGTATTTCCACAAAGTAATTAGTCATTAATAAGAATAATGTCTACAGCAACAGATACATTTCCTTCAAAGTCCAAGTGTCATTGTTATGAATATTCCTACAGATTGCTTATAACTAAAAATATTTTAATTGTTATTACACTGCATTGTGTGAATAAATATCAACAAAGTACATTTCTGAATTTAAATTCTACATCTTTTACTGATGCTATTTAGATTCTATTCAACAGTTGATTTTCTTAAATTTATGTGAAAGGGATGCAATCTATGACTTGGTCGCAAGGTATGGTCTGGCATTTGGCGCTTACGAAAAATTACTTTTAAACCAATATGTTTCATATCTAACTTCTAAGAAAAATTCTAAGATAAAGAAAACACTTTCTTGTCCGAAAAATGTAATTAATTCACAACTCCAAAAATCGAGGTGGCCTGTTTGGAAAAAGCTTCGTTCTCATTAACGAAAAGAAGGAAATTCTGTTCCATACCTAACTTAAGATCCATCGCGTTCACTAATGGTATGCCTCTTCTGTAAAAATATCATCAATTCAGCCCCTAGTAAAGTCTTAAGGGGAATTATTCACTGTAGCTAGGCATTAGAAAAAATTTTACGCCTCTCGGTTATTAAAATAACGTGCAAGTTTGATTAGATAAGGATACATATTTAAGTTTCATGAATAAACTCAAATATACAAGCAAATAATATTTTTATTAGCCATAGGAATGTATATTTAATCTTCTATTAAGTAAAATATTGTAATATTTTATTTACAATTTGACATGTAGCAATAAGTTTAATTTGTAGACATTACTTTCAATGAAGAATGGATATCGGTATGTAGATTATCAAATATTTCACTCTAAAATTAAATATCCATTGAACTTATCAGGGGATAGCTATTTCAATAATTTTGCACACCTTTCAATTGATACTATTTCAATGATTTTGAAATCTTTAGACAGTTTAACAATGTACAATTTAATGAATATTATAATTTATGGTCGTTATTTTTCTTGAAAGAACAAACCAATATAAATCTGGATGGAAGTCCTATTTATTATTATTTTATCTGATGATTGATTAATTTATTTTAATTATCTGATTTTGTATTTGAAATTAAAATAAAATATTTTCACATAATTTCCTTAATATTGAAGGTAAATGCTGTTTTACATTTTTTATTTTGTTATGTTTTGAAAAATATAGTAATATCCAGTTGCATGTGGTTATATTTTTAATTCATAAACTGAAGTTAAAGTACTTTTTATATTTCTCAATTACAGAAAATTGATAGTGCAATATCATCCAGAGAGCGATGAGCCAGTTGTAGTTGGAATTTCCTCTTCTATGTAAACTCAGTTGTTGTTTATTGATGAAAATAAGGAAACACTGAAAGTTTGTTATAAGCCTTTTTAATCTATTTAATTATATTTTATCTTAAACCTAGAAAAATTTATATTATATATTTAGGCAACTGGAAAAAATTACAGTGAAATGGCATAACCATTTTGAATGATCATTTAAGGCTAATAGCTAACCAAACTAAGAAAGTAATTGCATGTATTTTAACACTAAATTAGTTACTTCAAATTAACGATAATTATGTTGCGAATTCTTGCGAATAAAGTTAGAGACTTTGATGACAGAAGATATTAGTAAACAATTGCAAAATTCATTGTTTGCAATGTAATTTGCTTAGTAGCAACTTATGAATTTCAGTTTTAAGATCGTTTGATGGTAATTTATATTTTTAATTGCTTTGTAAATTTTTTTCATGCTATGGTACAAATAAAGTTTTGTGAAATTTGGCTGTGGTTCTTTTAAATAATAAAATGTAAAATTATTTCATGAAATTCATTTATAGGAATTTGTGAAAACTATTTTTCATCTTAAAATTTTAACTTGTCTTCTAAGTAAATGCTTCTTCCTCTGAAGTCCTCTTTGAAAATGAGAAAAAATTTCCACTAAACAGGTATTAGCATAACGATCTAACCAACTGAGTTAATGATCCACTTAGCTAAACAGGTATGATGACATTTCACAAAGCACAAATTTCACCCAATTTTCTATTAGATAATTTTTTTAAGTTTAGAAATTATTAGTTACACTTTAAAGCATTTTAAGCAACTTAATAGCAAATGAAAACAAAAAGAAAGCACATTGAAAGATTTATTCAAACATTTTTACACAAATGCATTTGAATATGAACTGCTTCTGTATTTAAACATTTAATTCAATTAAAACTACATGTAACATTTTTCTATAATTGGATATATATATTTTTATGAAGAACAAACATATGCAATAAGTTCTATAAATATGTTTAATTAATTTTCCATTCTTTATTTATTGTAATTATATAGAAATATATTTATTTCATCAAGAGATTAGTACAGGATTAAAATTTTTCAGAGAATAACTCAATGTAATTTGATAGGGAACATATATTCAAGGCATAAAACAGTAATATATTTCAAATGTAATTCATAAACAACAAATATATAAATTATTTCAATAGTATTTACTATAACAAAGTATACACACAAAATTTAAAAACATCACACTATGTTACAACCAGCCACATTTCACAATTCTCATTTATTAAATTCTAGTATTTGAATATTTGAATAATTTTTAAATTGAATTTTCAAAGAGAGGATCTGGAAATGTGAAAGAAGTAATATGGATTTAAATGATTCCCTAGAGGAAGAAATTAATATAATTGATATTAAAATTTAAATAAGCTTTATTATTTATAATTCTGATACATTATTTCATTTATATATTATTATTTAGTAATTTGTTAGATTTTTAAGATGAGAAGTATTTTTTATTTTGACATTAAATTATTGATATTTTGTTTGATTTTATAAACTTTATTTTTAATGTTGTTTCATAAATATTAAGAACCGAGTGGTCGTTTTGCAGTTGAAAATACAAAATAAAGAAAGTCAACTATCAATCAGTTTATTTAATATCTACATAAAATGATTCAACAAAGGGGTTATTTATTAGACTTTATTTTTTTTGAAAATGATCATGAAAAAAAAGAATATAAAATGCATGTAAGAAAATTCTACTAAAATGATGCTAGGAATATTGCATTTATTTGAAATTAAAGTTTACATTGACTACATTATGAAATTTTTTATTAAGTCAATATAAAATCTCTAAAAAATCAAATAAATAAGAATTACATAATAGTAAATTTAGAAAATAGTTTTCATAAATATTAAATGATTATTTAATCTAACAAAATAGGTATTTGTTTTACTTGCTTTTATGGGCAATTATTATAAAATGCTAATTTGGTAAAAAAAATTATATTTTATGAAAGCATTTGTGAAGTACTATTGGGGCATAAAAAATTGAAAAGTAAATTAAACTTGACTAAAATAATAGTCAACTAAAATATAAACTGATAAATTTAATAAGTTGATAAGTTTTTCTAAAAAATTATTCTTCAAAAATTTCTCAATTTTGCTAAAAAAATCTGTGTAACTTGATTTCTATGAACTTAATTTAACCACAGTTGAAACAATCATTAATGTAATTGATAGGAAAATATATCAAATAAAGTAAAATTCTAACTGCAAATAAAAAAAAGAAAAGAAATTATGAATAGATTTAGAATTAGAATAAATATTTCACAAAAGATCTGAAAATGTTTGTTGTTTTAAAATCCTCTTAAATTTTAATGTGTTAATTCTGTTATAAAATTTTCAACGAAAATTAAAAATTTTAGTTAAGTAAAAGGTATTGCAAAATGTTTTAAATGCCAAACTAAATTTATAAATACGAACTATATCGTATTGTAAACGTTTACTACTGAATAAATAGCATGTACAGTAAGGAATGCTATTTCACAATCTTTCGCTCACAAAAAATGGATAAAGTATGTCAGAATAATTAATTTCTAATTTCTCATAAGTTGCAATTATTTATAAAACAGTAATATAAACAAAATATGTTTTTATTTTTGTGTTAGAGTGTTTATATATGCAGTCCTTTTTTTTTTTAACTGAATTTAATTATAATGAAATGATAATAATTAATTTTTAAGTAAATTTAATTATAAATAATTATTGTTATAAGTATTCATAATATTTATAATAAGTAATAATTGACATGATTTAAAAAATACAAAATCTTCACATTTTTCCACTGTAACCTGTGTGTTAATATTTAAATTGGTTTTGCTTATTTAAGTTAATTATTCTATAATGTCTTAAAATGTGTCAGTGCAGCAAGCTAATTTTTCAGTAGATAAAATGAAATAAAGTTTAAAAGTTTGAACATATTTATTTATATTGATATTTTATTATATTCATTAGAATGGGTATTTCTGATATTAAAATGGAAATGAGCTTACGAATAATTCTGCTTATGTGTGATGGTGAAGTATGTCAAATATTTTTTAGAGATGCAAAATAATGAATAATATAAATAACAAAAGAGTCTAAAATTTTCAAAATTTATGAGATAATGTGAACCACAAAACGATATGGAATAAATGCTATCTCTTTAGGAGGACAAACCTCATATTATTTCTTTAAAAATCATGATATTTTCGAAGTATCCAAATATTCCTAATACTACCAGAGATCAGTGGCACATAAAAAATTTTCATGCCTCAAATTTCTTTAAATGTCATAGATCAAGATGATTAGAATGAAGAAAACAGAACACAAAATGATATTTTGATTTATAATCAAATTTTAAAATCATCATGTTTTGTAGCTAGAGTAAGTATTTATTCGTCATAATGGGAAATGTAATCCAATTTTGAGTTTTTACTGACAGTTAAGCATTATAATTTTTTATAAAGAGAAAAAATGATTAAAGTATATTAAATAACAACATGCTTGTTGGCTTATTTCATTTTAAACAAGCAAATTTTAAGTTTATACGATTAAAAATAATTATGAATTTCCAATCTTTCAGCAATTCTTTCCTTGTAAACTAAACTGTCATATCACACATAAGTTGAACATGCTGAAATATATAGCTAAATTAAATATGAATAGTAAAAATTGTCTAATCCTTTTGTTTTTAAGTATCTCCATTCAGAAGCAGTTGTAATTTTCACCAGAATATATTTTTATTTTTATGTAACATGGTTCTATCATCAATATTACATTTTAAATTATACTCATGTATGTAACAAATGGATGTATATCAATACTGAATGAAATGTATATTGTTTTACTGTTCGAAGCAACTATCAATACATTTTGTGCATATGTAATTAAGAGTTTTTGTAAGTTAAAAATTTAATCTTTTTAACAAGAATTTTTATGATTATAGAATTTTAACTTTATATATATATCAAATAATATAACTGAAATATTTTGAGAAAAAAAATGTTTCAGTTCAATTAATAATAATATTATCTGGATATTATTTAATTATTTTTGATATAAAAGTTAATATAATTAATAGAGTTTTTGAAGTACAGAAAAATGAGATTTTAATGAATGTTAATGAATTTTATTTGTTTTAAACTGTGGCAATATTGCATGAATGTGCTAAATTCTTTGAACTTTTAAAAGGAAATACAATTGAAAAATCATTGCAAAAACTTCACATTTATTCGGGATTTTTATATGACTGTAATCGCTTATTTATTAAGTTATTGAATTGGAAATGTTTCTGTCAATACATTTATAGTTTCAGTCGTTATATTTTCCCACACTATAATTCTCACGTCATTATTATTAACTGTCATTACATATACAAACAAATATTATAATATTTAATGTTATAACTAATATAATGCCACATATAATAAACAATAAAATGCATATAATATAATATAATTTAATTAAATTTGAAATATTAACTACATCCTTCATAAAAGTAGTTGCTTGCTAGATATATACAATGTACATTTAATGTAGTTTGTTATTAATTTTGGAATTTTGAGATATTCAATGAGTTCTAACGCACCATTCAATGTCGACATCCATTCGTAAAAGAAAAATATGGACTAGTTATAACAGTGAATTTACCCAAGCAATTTAAATAAATATATGAGATCATGAAAATGTATTTCATATATAATACAATTGTTCAATAAAACTTATGCATATTACTACAAATATTACTGAATGCTTTATCAAAATTAGCATTTAGAAATATGAGTTCAACATAATACTTTTTATATATCTTTTTTGCATTTAATTTTGATAATATCTTTCAGATATAGTTAAAAAGTATTCTAATGATGTTGTTAGTTATACTCTGTTAGAATGAAATCTCAAGTACAATCATTTTTAAATTTTTACTTTTTTTTAAAGATTTGTGTGAAGGGATTTCATAATTTATATGTTGATATTTATTCAATAGTAATGAAAACTAACAACACGGGGGAGAATTTGCTTGATAAATTGTAGAATTAGATAGTCTTATAAAAAAATCAATTAAATAAAGAATTTAATAATGCGCAATTTAACGATTTAGACTAAATGTTTCTTATAGAAAATTTTACTTCGATAAATTAACTACTGAAAAGGAAAAGATTTAATTAAATTAGAAAATTCCATTGACACCAACTCTTACAATCTAGAACAAACATGTGTGAAACAGGAACATTTAATAATAATTTATTATTTCTAATGAGAACAGTAATGTGTTCATCACAACTGGGAAAATTCAGAAACTACTTTGATTTTTAAATAGCTACCTCTGAAATTATTGGATTAAACACAAACACTGGAAATAACTGTGTACAGTGATTTGTGGCATTTTTTCAGCTACATCATAGATTTCATGCACTAGATAAACGTAAATTATGTCAGTGGATGTAGCCTAACGAGTTTCATATCATTGTCATTAGCACTCAAGATGATTACTAATGATAATTAATTTTCATGTATGTTATAATGCCAGCTCATAAAGAAATGCTATTGCAGTAATCATTGAGGCTGATTGGGTGGTTGCTCAGTAAATGTGGACTCAGTATACTGGTGCTCTCCTAAGCTGTTTTCAGATGTGTCTCCAGTCATTCTCGAATAATAGCGAATGTGTTGTGTCGTGAGGCCTGTGTTCTCCTGGGCTTCTCCAGTAGCGGGGTTTCGAGCGGACATGAAACCAAAAAGTCCTCCCCCAGCTAACAGAAATATAAAACATTAATTATAGATTAGTTTTGACAAATAAAAGAAATCAAGATAAGGAAAGTATTATCTTATATGTAAAGTATTAGCAGTCAAACTCTTTTAATAAAGTTAACATTTTAAGTGAGTTTTTCTCACACTTTTATTTGAATTTTTATTATTACTAAGAAAATCTTTAAATAAAAATTCTCTCAGTTCTAAAAAACTTAATTTTAAAAATATTTTTCTTTCCAGAGTCAAATCAATCTCGGGATTTTTTTTTTTTTTTTTGCAAAAATTTACTTAAAAAGCAAATTCTCACAAAATGATTTTCATAGCAAATGAATTCTTATAAAATAAAGAAATGCCTAAATAATTGCTCATTACTTAAAAAAATATACGTATATGTACATACTGGAAATGCCAAGAAATATAGGAAATTTTATTGGCATAACGTTAGACGATCTTTGTTGAGTAAAATGTAATTAATGCTTTATGCAATTAAATTTTATACATGATGCATGGAATTTAAGGAAAATTTTTATAGCATTTTAAATCTAAAATTATGAATACAATTAAGAACATATAACACCCTTTCACAAAAGCAATTCTGCAAATTATATAAGCTTAATTAAAGTGAAATTTAAATGACCAGTATTTGAAAGAAAATTGTTACTTGCTTCTAAAAAGACACTTGATAAATGAAGTTTTATAATATTGGAAAGCAATGTTTTTACAGAAGTTTATTTGAATAAATGAATTCCTTATACATTCAATAATATTTAAGAAATTGTCCTTTTATTCTTGAATAGGTTGATTTAACTGTTAGTTTGTGTCAGATTAATTTTTATATTATCATTATAATAATTCCTACTGTGTTCAATTCAAACTCATTATATACAGCGATATTCATATATTTTTTATTTTTAACCTAATTCCTTACAAATTTTCAGAGAATTAAAAAAGATTGAAATAATTCATGTGTATAGCATCAATAATTAAAAAAAAAGTTTTTAGTTATGACTGTTTCTTAAAGAATCTATAAGAACACGGAATTATCAAACTAATGTAGTTATATTTAATGAGCAGAATACTGTGCACAATTATATATTTTTTGTATTTTTTCATTATAGATACACCTTTCTTGATTCTGACATACACAGTGTTTAAAATGTAAGACAAACTTAGAAACTGTCTTTCATCCCAAAGTTTTGAAAACTTTTCTTGTTGAGTTCTAATTTATAATATTGAATAAAGTTTTATTAAAATTAACAGAACTTATTTATAGCTGATAATTAACTATACAATTTGGAATACAAACTCTTATTTCTGAGTATCAGCTATGATTGAGTTACGTGATCGATTACTAAAGTCCTTACAATTGATTAGTTGACCACGATTAACTATTTTACCAACCTTATTTTACATTGTTATTAGCTCAAGATTTTTAGCAATGGGGACTTACAAGTATAACGGACAATAGAGTGTCCAACAATGAATAAAGCCATGTAAATGATGAGTGACAAGAAGCAGAGAACAACTCCTGTAACCAAGAAGGTGATTGGTCCAGTACGATCAAATTCCTAATAAAAGTAAAATAAGAGAAATTTTCAATAATGTCATATACACACAGGAAGTATGTAGATAAGAAAAATAAGCAGAACTTCTGTGGGTTTTTTTTTATCTAAAAATTACATTATTATTCTAAACTATTTAATCTAAGCATTCATTAGCACAATTGTGATTACATTTAATATTTTTTATTTTTGGAATATTTGTAAACACAAAATAATTTAGTTTAACTCTTCACGAAAATATAAAATTAAGTTAAATTATAACAAATATTATTAAAAACGCCAGAATATCTAGGTATACATTGATTAAGAAATATTTGAACTTTTTTGTGTAATGCGAAGCATTTTTTTTTATTAAAATTACTTATAATATGAAAAAAGTCGTCACTATATATGCAATGTACTTTTGGTATCTACAGATAAATAGAAATATATTATAGAACATGACGAACAAAAATGCATTGACAGAAAATGATTTAATTCTTTTAATTTTATTTTTACCATTATTTGCTATCTTTATTTCATTGCGTGGATACATAAGCAAATTTTAGATGGACATTTTTTTTTATATACAAAAAAGTTTTCTTCTATTTATTTATATTTCATGGACTTAAATAAAATTCATCAATAGAAAATAAACATACGCATTTTATAAAAATACTTTACTAATTTTTATAAGAAAAGTATTATAGAGAAACTGAAACCTCAAAAATAATATTACGCAAAAATTTATGATATTAAAATTCCCACATTTTAGTTTCATTTTCAAATGCAAAAATAAAAATAGTATTTTAATCATACTTTAAAGAAAAATTAAATGTTCAATATGATTAATATTTAAGATTTCTTCATAGACTTAAATTTTTCTTAATTTAGCCAATATTAACGTAATAAATAATCAGAGTACTTACATAAAAATCATAATTTTAAGATGTACTACAAAGACGTTTATGAAAAATCTACTTACATGGCCCAAAATAACTGGCATGGACATTTCTCCTAATGCGGCTCCAAAGACCAGGAAAGTAGTAATAGTAGCTATAAATGTTGATATAACGGAATCACTGATAAATATAGGTTTAGAAATGTGAAATAAAAACTTAGCGTATGTATAATTTATAGTTGTATGACAAATAACATTTAACAAAGAAATGATCGGAGTTAAAAATCACACGTTTTTCATTCCATGTTTAATATGTAATAATAAGTCGTATAGTCACACAATTTGTGTTTGTATACATTTTAATTCGAATTTAAACTGAACATTTACAGTCAGAGTAGTGACATTGGTGATTATTTTTCCACCAAGCTGGGGATGACGTAGGTATTGGAGTTAAGTTAGCATCTCTAATGGGCGCCAATTGATTATTTCTAAAGGATAACAACTATATAAGAGGTTAGGATGAATATGATGGCATTTGTCTATCACTAACCGTAATGACATATAATAAAGTAATCGTATTAAGAATAATTTTTTTTTTGAAAATATTTTTAAAAAAAATTGAAAAAAAAAATATTCTGCATAATAGTAAATAAAGTAGCCAAATATATATAACATAATCATAAAAAGTTGAATTTACTATTACCTTAATTTAAATTACATTTAATAAACTTCTTAATAAATAAATTAAGAAATTTAAAAATCAGTAAACGTTCATAATTAGATATCTGTACAAAACATTTTAATGAATCAATTGATTTCAGATTGTATTCGGCAAATTTTTAAAACTTAAGAATATATATTTTCAGATTTTATTTAGCGATTATATAATAAAAAAATATACATATGTGTCGTCTCTTCGAACATTTCTGTAAAAAATACGTTTGTAATTGATACAGTTTAATGCTTAATAATTTATATCCATTACCCACCCACACACACACACACACAACACATGTGATATTCAATAACTCGAATTTCTCAAACAAAATTTTTCAACAGTAAATTTAAAAATGCAAATGACACAAATAGAGATTATAAATCTCACTTAATTATTTCGCGTGACTTATTTCTTATGAAGTCAGATGTGTACGTGATTTGTTTATAAAGATTTGCTTGTGAGTTTGAAAAGCTACACATATTTAACGGTTTGTTTATTTTAGAATGAGATACTGTAAAAATTAAAAGAAAGTTGCTATAGAAAATTAAGTTGGAGACTATTACAAGATTCCAATGCGAACATAGACAGATATGCAATGTAAACAATCTACACTTAAAATATTTGTCACTTGACAAATGCTAAGTGTTGAAGCGCTGTCTTGTGATGAATTGATTTCATTAAGTTACGACGCTAATATCAACCTAAAATTGGCTATTAGTGGTAAATTTATTTGATGAGACTGGAAAAAATTACTAAATTTTACCACATTTGGCTCTTTTTCACTCTTTACGAGCTGTAACCGTAATGTTCCTTTTAACCTTTAATTTTAAATATATTTCAATCATACCATGTATTATGCTTTTTTTTTTTTTTTTTGCAAGGAAAGATGCATAATCATCGATGTATGTGGGAATGCTAAAGCTATGACATTAGCTGACAATGATTGTTGAAACTATAAAATATTAACAATGAGATAACATGTGATTCATTAACATTTTTGAAGATGTAAAATTATGCAGACGTCTTTAAAAAATTTGTAGAATCTGTCCAAATCTATCTAGAGCTGTGGATTTAGATATCATAAGTTTTAAAGCTTTAATTTATTATTAAAATTTTATAATAAACTTTTACGTAATCTCATAATATATAAAAAGTTCACTTTAGTTTTATGTAATTTCTTTAAGCATAAATCAATATAAATACTGGTAAGAAAATAATAATACTTTCATAAATAGGAAAATCAAAAATTTTGCTTTATTCCCTTTTACGACATTTTATAAGAGATTTTCCCATTCGTAGTAAAAACACACATGCAATCCTTGCAAATATTTAGAGATAAATGTGCATGTAACATAACGCAAATACATTAATTATTTTACATCTAATATATATCTTTAGTAAAATTATCTATAGAATTAAGTAAAATTACAATTGAAATGGATAATCAGTCTAATTAATGCGTTATATTTAATATTCTAATTAGTGTACTAATTGTAATTAATGTGATTCAAAGATCCATTTGTTTTATAATTTTTATAGAAACTATTAAACTGAATATTCTAATATATAAAGGTAAACACGCTTATCTTGATGTTAACACTGTTATTTATTGACACTGTTATTTAAGAGATTTAAAAATTTACACAGAAAAATTCAATTAAGAAAATATTTTACAAAAGTTAAGTTTTTAAAATACATATAATGTGGTCAAGAGAAAAGCATATTTTATATATGTCTAGTAATAATGTTAAATATCCTACTGGGTGCCTCAACATATAAGGTGCCATCACTTCCGCCCCTTGTACTGCTGAAAAGTGAAAATCTTAGTAGTCGGGCATTATATAACAAAAACAACATGTTAAATATATTTGTTTTAAATTAGAATTAAAAATAACGATATTTAAATATAATTACTTCTTATTATGTTATGTAAACTTAAAATAAGATAATTAAAAGAATTTGTAAGGCTACACACATATTTCATAAAATATGGCAAAATTCTGTTTCCTAGATATTTTCTTAAAGGATGGTATTGTAATGGAAATAATAGTTTGAATAAAATTCTATTATAGGAAAATATAAACAATCATGAGCATTTTGTGATATTTATTTCTTTCAAAAATGAGATTAAATTTGAACTAGAAAAACTTTTTTGTAAAAATGAACGACTTTTTAAAATTTCCTTATATATCAAGAGTTTAAAATAAAAATTGTTTTAACTGAAGCTAATTAATTGGAAATATTTGTATGTAAATATATAAATTAAAAATGTCTAATGGTATCATTTTCATTTAAAGAAACTTACGTGTGACTTTAATGTATTCCTCAGTCAAGGAAAGAGCAGTTGGGAATACCGAACTCATAAACAACCCAATTATACAAGTGCCCATGACAAGTACAGCTTTGCTATGACTCAATGCAAGCATAAATAACATGCCTAAAGTGCATCCAACCTTTAAAAGAAATAATAACTTTATCAATACGCAAATAATGTTTAAGCAATATTTTATATATAAATTTTGAGAAATTATTTCATACATATATATTTATATATTAAACTACTTGCAAGTAGAATAGTTTACTTGATTACGAAGAAAATAAAATTGTCAAATTGCGCTTGAAAGAATTAAAAATCATTGAATTATTTCTGCGCATTTTAAAATACATTCGTATTTTATTCCTAATTGATCAAATATCCTAATTGAAAGAGATACCATTTGAATTATATATCAAAATGATACTTACTATATTACATCCTAGCATGAAAGCGGGTGCAAATCGAGTAGCTATTGCAATTGATAACAAGCGGCCTGTTGCAAACATGCCCTAAATTATAAACAAAATCATGTAGATCATTTGTTGTATTCTGGAAATAAAGTTTCAGCTATAACAATATATATAGACAATTGTTCTTTGGATATTAAATGTTACTTGTATTTTAAATTTAATGATGAAAACACTTTGCATTTAATTGTTGGTTTAGATGTATGAATTGATAAATATATTAACTTGTTATTGATATTAGTAAAATAGAAATATTTTTAATCAATAAAATGGTTAAAATCACTTTTAGTAATGAAATGAAAAAGGATAAAAGTAATAACAGTTATTTTTAGAACATGTGATGAAATTAAATAATTTTCCATTTTGAAAATTTTGAAAAAAATAAATATTGAAAGTAAATACAAAAATAACGTAAAATGAATACAAAAATAACGTACCCAAAATAGAGCATTCAAGTAAGCGGCGTTTGATTTTTTCAAATTAACAGGACCTTTCACTGCATAAGAGTACAAATATCCACCATATATTGCCTGAAACAAGATATTTTGAATGAACACGTAGAAATAAATTGTAACCATTCCTTCATAGATTAAGAAAAAATTGAAAATATTTATCCAAATTTAGAAAATGCAAATAAATTTACTATAAATTTCTTTTATTTCCTTCATTTTTACCTAATTAAAACGGAACAACATATATTACGCGAAAACAATAATAGACCCAGACCTAGAAAATTTTAAATTTCAACTCGAGGATTTTAAGCCTTCTGCTTTTATAATATATTATAGAACAGTGTTCTCCATTAGAATTTTTAGATATAAAAACAATATATGTAAAAAATAAATTCGATTCTTATATTTTTGGTCTGTATTCCACTTGATATTATGAGAAAACTTCAAAAAATGAAGAAATACTTTCATTTTTTGCAGTTTTTTGTTTTGGCAAAAAATATAGTTGCATTTAATAAACCGCAAAATTTATTATAGTCATCAAAATGAACTTCTAACCATTTTCATGTACATAATACATATTCACTATAATTAATTATTACAGAAATCTTAAATTTAAATTTGAGTTTAATGGTTAAACATTACGTTATATACTCAATGTAAACGTTTGGTGATTAAATAATAAGGTTATAATTTTTACTATAAAATGTGAATTTTACTGTAAAGAATGAAATTTGCATCGTGAAATATATTTCATTTTGTAGTATATACCCATAAAATATATAAAGTGAAGTTATATACTTAATGTAACCTCTAAGTGTATTGGTTGTACAAGATTGTGTGCAAACTATTTTATTAGTCTCAAAGATTTCTTATAAAGAATTTTTTCCTTGGGCGAAACTTTCAACAATAAGATATTACGTGTCTAACTTGATGATAAAAATTATTTTTAACTGAGAAAAAATGTATCGGAATTATTAATACCTAATAAAAGCTTGAACAATTTCCAATACCTCTATGATTGAAACTGAAATGTTATTTGTATTCCTACACTTTGCTATTTTTATTTCTTTTTATTATAATAAATTTGAAAATGTGTGTATATTAGATAGACAAATAAGAATAAGTGTAGTTATAAAGCTCAGAGAAAAAAATTTCTTACTTGCAAACCATCATATAAAAACATCAAGGAGGCGCATAAAAGTGTAATGAGTATTGTCCGGAAGGTAGAAACAGGACTGGTATCATATTTATCTTCTGATGCTGACACTGGAATGTCGCTAGCTGATATATAATCAAGAAATATCTTTAAATAACAATCAAAATAATAATGTTTGTTAGAAATAAGGACAAAATAATGAAGAAGAATTAAAATAAATGAATATTTTTACCAAGAAAAATAATTATTTTTTAGTTAAAAAATTTGTACATTTCAATAAAGTAAAAATTTTTGTAATAAATTTCTAAACCATGAAAGTATATAAAAGTAATGATTTGTAAAATTGTTATTTCTTGAAATATCCGTAGGAAATTTTCAACTTCATCATTGTTTATTATTTTTTCAATGAAATATCAAATTTTACAGTAATCATCTTAAATACCGTTTGAATATTATTTTGTTAAAACATCGTGCATACCATTGAATTTGTTCAATAAAGTAAATTAAAAATAAAATTTAAATTTGTTCAAAGTTTGTAAAGAAATACACTTGAAAAATATTCGTCATAAATACACATTAGTTATGAAAATGTGTTTAAATGATTATTACTCCAATATTTACCTTCTTTGTTTCCAACTAAATCTTCTCTACCAATCATTTTGTAGTACATGTCCTTTCCAAGCAAAGTTAGACTAAGTAGCACAACTGGAACCTACAAGATGAAGAAAATGAAAAAGTTAAAATTACAAAACATAAGGTAGATTCTTGAAAAATATTACATAAATAAATAAAGTATTGTATAAAGTGACTACTAAAATTTAGAAACAACATTCTGCTCAGATTTTAAATATTTTTTTCATCATTAAATTGCTTAGTGAATGTTTTTAATAGGTATTTTCTTTAGTTAAATTACTTCTCCAAGAAAAAAAGATGTAAGTGTATTTAATGAGAAAAATCACAAAGAATACTTCAACAGCTTTACACCAAATAAATACGTATATATACATAGTACCTGTTTTCAACTTGATATTTTTTACAAAAGAACTGTGTTATGCATCACTAAAAAACCTCAAAATACCGTTTTAAAAGAAATTACCAAAGTACCGTTGGCAGAAACCGACTAAAATTGAGATCGATAACATAAAACATCTATAGTATATAAATAATAAAAATCTAGAAACTAGAGGTTGTTTAAGATGTGTGTAATAACATACATCTTTTCTATTTAAGGTTTTACAACAGACAGAGCAAAAATCTCGGAATTTGAAAGCTTGTAGTGTAATGATGCATAATTTATCTATTTTTAAATTACTTAAATCATTCATTCAGACACACTCATGTATTTTCAACTTACCATCAATCCCGACATTATCCAAAACACATTGTCAATATGAGTCATTTTTTGAGCTTCCTGTAAATTTTTGGCTGGGAGACTTTCATTTTGATCTAAAATATGAACAGGAACAGAGGAATTGTCAATAAATGGAGAACAGTCTTCGTTCAAGAGGAAAGGTTGAGCTATCATTGGACTGATGAATGCTCCGACACCATAGAAAAAGTGTAAAGCCTGAAACGCAAGAAATATGATTATGATATTTGTCGTTAATTATATCATAATTTTATTTTTATTTCTTACCGTGTTTGTAATGTGATACTTTATTTGATTTTAATTAATATAATTCCTGGAAGTTTCAACTTATTGTTAAATTTACCGGTTATTGCCATAAATCATTTAGAGTGAATAAACTTCTTATCAAACAAAGAAGACATCAAAAATCATATATTATATAAGTCAAAAAAAAAAAAAAAAAAAAGACTTCAAACACAAATTATTTGATGCTGCATATAAGTTACTTTTTTGATGGCAATTTGTTCCATGACTTATAGTAATATATTGAAAAATATATTTCTGTCAATGGGATAAATAGATGTAAGTATTTAAAAAAAAGTGATTAACAATATTTAAACAAAATTTATTAAATAAGATTCTTAATTTGCTCCTTTATATTGATGGCTTTGAGCATGATTATCACCAATCATTAAAATAAATGGAGCATAATTTCACATCATCCTTTCCTTTATTCGTCCATTATAAAAGTAGTTATAACACTAAAGACACACAAAAATAGCTTCATTGTTCTTAAGCATAATTTTAAGTAGTAACGAATATTTTAAGTGTATTTTTTAGGAATTTGGAATTAAAGTAAAATACAAAACTCATAAATAAAAAAAATCATCATTTAAATATTTATCTCATACATTTATTGCAAAAGGTAAGGTTAAAAATAAATAACAACAAAAAAAACAAGGAATAAAGGAATTATTTCTTGTTTAATAAGACTAATTAACAAGAAACAAGGAATAATTTGAATTTACGTTAATTGCCTTTGACGCTAAGCATCTTTTTCAAAATATATGATATTTATAAACATTTATCCACACATACGGATAATAATTATTACATAATTTATATAAGTGATTAATTGACAGATGGTGGTTCACCAGAGAAAGTATACACTACTTTCTCTCTAATGCAGTAAACTCTGCTTTCTAATAAATTAAAAAAATATTTAATTTTACGACATACGTGGCAATCTTAAAAATTTTCTGCTACTAGTGTTATTGGTACTCTTGATAAGCAATGGGTTATTAACAGAAATAAAATTTCAGCTATATTCTAATAGAATGCAGCTAATTTTAAATTCTACATTTTTCTATACGTGAATTTGTGAACATTGGAATGAATGCTATAGGTGAGCAATGAGAAATTTAAGATAAAAAAAACAATGATAACTTTGAAATAATTCATTTATATGTCGACTATTTAACAAATGTTTGACCAAAACTCAATTTATCTCCCAAAAAAGTTTTGGATTGAACTATACTTTTCATAATAGAAATAAGGAATAGATGTCGATTGCATCAATCAATTGAGCAAATCCCAAACAACTAACAATACGCTGTTGGTCACCATAAATAGATCACCCTGAAGGAAGCATGTAGATAACATGAAATTTACAACATGCATTAGCGGAAGTGAGGCATGCAAACGATTAGAATTACAGCTCAGATGTACATCCCGCGCTCCTATGGCACCACTTCAAAGCGTAATTTAAGGCATCGAGATTTCAACAATTTCAAGTTCGGCAATTGTGTTTTTCTTGTGGTTTTTTTCAAAGAAACGATCAATTTTGTCTCGTAGAGAACAGTGATTATTTTTTGATCAAGCATCCGAGTTCCACAGAGAAAGGACAGTGGCTTACCGAGATTGTAGTTTATCTTTCAGGGAAATCGGTAGCCGTATTGGACAAAACCAAACAACTGTAATGCGGATATGTGATCGTTGGATGCAAGGGGGTACGACCGACCGACGTATTCGATCGCATCCACCTCAATGCACTACTTCACGTGATGACAGACAAATTGTGAGCCTGGTGGATCGCTTAGCCACATCACGAACCAAAGCACAACACATGCAGTCTGTTACGCATCATCCAATGTCTGCGCATACCATTCGATGCCGCTTACTGTAAAATGGTTTGTCCGCAAGACGTCCGTTGCTTCATCTACTCTTGACGCAAAACCATAGATGTCTTCCGCGAATAGTGCTATGAAAGAAGGTTGTGGACGGCAGAACGGAATGAAATTTTCTTCACAGATGAGTCACGCTTTTATCTGCAACACCACCATGGTTGCATTGTAGTCTGGAGACATCGTAGAGAGAGGATGCTGAACAGGTTCGTTATGCACCGCCACACTGATCCTGCACAGGGTATTATGGTGTGGAGCGTTATTGGATATCACTCTCGCACTCCTCTAGTACACACTGCGGGTATTTTAAACAGCCAGTGTTACATCTACGACGTGTTGGAGCCAGTTCTCCTTCCTTACATTCAGGGCTTGCCCACAGCTATATTTAAACAGGATAACACGTGACCAAACGTGGTACGCATTGTCCAAGTCTTCTTCATCAATCGCCAAATTGAATTGCTTCCCTAGCTGATTCACTCTTTCTTGCTACAAGATGATAATGCAAGATCACTTAGGTCTCGCATTGTGGATCCTTATCTAGAGCAGAAAACACTTCAATGCATGCTGTGGTCAGCTCGATCACCGATTTTTAACCTAATCTAGCCTGTTCAGGACTCTCTAGAACCTACTCTCAATCCCCCTCGTAGGCCCCAAGCAACATTTTCAACAGTTTTGGAAGTGCAATGGATCGCACTTTCTACCCAATTAGTAGATCGCATAATTGAGAGCATCACACACATGGCTGCATGTGCTCTATTGTTTCTTTGGGGGATCATGTTCCAAATTAAAAATACTTTTCCTATACCAACCTTACACCTCCCATTTGTTCACAATGTACATATACTAATTTTTATAACAACATAATTGTCTGGCAATTTATTTTTATGCTACTTTGTATTTTCCTATGTGTTGTATAATGTGTATAAGTTTCATTAAATTTCAAGCATAACTTTTTGCATTTCATCATTTTTGAGATGTTTCCTTAATATATGATAACCAGTTTATATATCTATTATTTAAAGATTATATTTTTTATTATCTTAAAATTCGATGGAAAAATGCTGCCAATGTTAAAAAATGAAAAATTTTATAGAAATTGTAGCTTATTACGGTGAACTAGTAAACAATACGACATGTTAATATAATTTACAATGTTGAAAAATTTCCTGTGAATAATTTACATTTTAACTTTTGAACCGAATTTGCTGCTGAATGGCTAGCACTTTTATCTTTAGTTTTGAAACTCAAGGATCGAATTTCATGTACGGGATGAATATTTTGTAGTCATTCAGATGTTTTTTACTAGTGCTGAATTAGTCCTCGTGTTTAGCACATAAGTAATTTTAACATCAGCCCGTGCCTAGATATGCAAGAGAGATGGATAGTATCGCAATCTCTTAGCAACAGGCGGAAATACCCTATTATTTTAGAATTATTTTATTGAATATTATTATTAGAGAGCAATAGAATCTTCCATGTGCTTCAAGTCTAGACTAGAACCTTTTTTATCTATGTAAAAGGAATGCATTGCCTTGATGAGAGTCTGTTGAGTCGAGTAATTGAAGCTATACGGTCGGAGAAGGATTTTAGTTGTACTGCGAAGTAGTGATTATGAAGTCTAGTGATAGTGAAGGTTTGTGTCGTGCGCGAGCGATATCCATAATTATTGTGTCGAGTTCCATAATTGATACGATTTTAGTATAATGTCACAAAAACGTAAAGTTGATAGTGAGTGCAGAGTTGTTCAGTCTAAATGGGAAATTGCATATTTTGCCATAGAATGGAAAGATAACCACTGTGTTAACCACTATAATAGGAATAAAAAATCGAAATTCGATTGTTTCATTGAAAAAAAAAGAATGCATTTCAAAATAATTGCCCTCTTTTATAACTTTGATATGATTTTTAACAATCTTATATTATATATTATTCAATAAAATAAATAAAATATTATAATAATTCAGTACATTTTTTTATTTGAATATGGCCAGCCTACACATTCTATATTTAATATATATTTCTCTGCAAAATTGAGTTTTTGACACCTCTGGTTTCCAATATTTTTAATTTTTTAAAAAATTTAATTTTTCTATTTTGGAACAAAAATTTTGTTGTTTGATAACTTCTGGATATAATATATTCAAAAGCAGTTTTTCAATTATAAAAAAAGACAAAACTGTTTAATTTATTAGATGCTTACAATTTCAATTTTAGTTCCAATTATAATTTAACAAGATCTAAAATTATTGTGAAAAAGAAATTAGAAATTAATTCCTTTTAGTTCGTAATACCTTCCAAATTCTTATAACCAGAGAGAACCCATTCTTTAAAAGGAATGTAAAGAATGTTTTTATTCACTTATTCTAAGGAATCCAAAGAATGGAGCTTGTGTCAGTAAATTAGGGGTTAAGAATATTCATAAGATACTTTTCTTAGGTCGAAAAAAGAAGTGAAGTCTTAATTTGCTAAAAGTATTTGACTTTCGCTTTTAATTAACTTATCTCGATTTTAAAAATTATCTGTTAATTAGAAAAATGGAGGTTTTTAAATTTACATAACTTTACATATAATTCCAAAATTAATCTAGTTTTATGTCTAAATACTTTTCATAGCATTATAAGCTAAAAGTTGGCTTTGCAATACAGATTTATACTTAATTTTTATAGAAAAATTTACTCAAATCACAGCACTATTCGAAACAAATTTGATTTTAGTTACTGAGGCTAATCATAAAGTTGAGAGAAACAAAGACTTGATTGCCTTATATTCGGCCTTTTAAAGAGCCAGTTATCGAAATGAATTATCAATTAAGTAAATTATAAAACAGATAAGTTATTTTGTGTAAAGCTATTAATAAGCTATTTTATTAAAAAATAAATTGCTTAGTTATATTTGGTTAGGAGGTTTCAAAAAAGTTGGACAGATGACTCGCAAAATTTATAGATTATTCCTTTATTATATATATTCCTTTTATTACTAAGTTATACAAAATCAAAATTCAGCAACAAATTTTAAGAAGATCGCCATGATATTACAAAAAGAGTTTCTTGTGGTCAGTAGAACGAACTCGTAATTCAGTAGAAGGGTCATGCGTATGCAAATGTCAATATCAAAATGTCACATACGTGAGTGATAATACCAAAGATCGTACGCTCGGAGAGTGCAAGTAAGTTCTTTCGTGAAATATGGCTAGAAGAAATCACCCAGAAGACTTCACACGGAAAATAATGATAGGAAAGCTGGAGGAGGGTCATTGTAGCTAAAGAGTTTGGAAATAACAAAAGTATCCTTTCATGGGCTTAGAAAATCTTCCAAAGCATAGGTATAACTGTTAGAAAAGTTGGTGGTAACCAACAAAAGGAAACTGCAGTAGATAACTGATATACTGTTCTGCAGGCGAAAAGAGGCCGAAAGCTGTCACTAATACTCGGCAACTATGTACAGCAATGGGGCAGCAAGAATCGAAGTTTACTATGTCCAGACGCTTCAACAAAATTAACCTATTTACTTGTCTCTTGAGCGCTGCATCCCTTTGAAAATTAGCCATGGCGCCAACTCCTTAGAGTGGTGCAAGAAGCATAAAACCTGGACATCTTATCAATGGAGTCCTCATTATGTATGCGATTCATTTCAATGCCACACGCAATTTCAATGCCAAGTGCTTTGAGAGAGGTCAAGCCGCAGTTTCATGCTTTTAACAACACGGAAAACTAACGTTACTGTGGTTCTGGAGTTGTCATCTGAGAAGGCATGATGCTGAATGGATGGTCTGATATCTCATTTTAGACAGAGTTTCTGTAACTTTTGTGAGGAGTCATGAATTTTAATAGTGGAGAATTTAAATGAATATATAAAATATAACTAGTGCAAATGCATGAAGTATTACATTCCACATTATATTAATAATAAAACTAGTCTGTAGAAACTTCTGAAGATGAATTTAAAATTAAAATTTGTAGGGAGGTAATCTTACGATAGATTGTAATTATAGACTCCCTTTGTGCGTCTGTTCCGAGATGCCAATGGAGAAGACTTCGTTTTTATGGATGACAATGCATTGCTACAACGGTCTCCTGCTGTTCACCAACTATTGAAAAGGAAAGATATCCCCCGAATGGATTGGCCACCTTACCTCCTGATTTAAATCCCATAGAAGATATGTTGGATGCTTTGGGGAGATGCTTTGCGCAGCGATTAAATTCTTCGTAGAACACTGAACAACTGAAACAGATACTGATTGAGAGATATGCACTCTTACCTCAAGAAACTGTTGGACAAATGGTATTGATTAAGGAAAAATGGTGCCAAGAATCCATTGCAGTAAGGGAAAGTCTCTATTAAGGAGTATCTATTTTTGTTCTTCTTTTTGGACAGACATGTGTCTGGGACATGTGCAACAATATTATGAGTTCAATAAAGCCAAAAAACCTGTTGTTTAAGCTTTGCACATTAGTATTTATATTATATACATATATAATATATATATGTATATTGGGTGAGTGTGTTAAAGTTCTACCCATTTTTATTTCCCGTAAAGAAGAGCAAGTAAACCTAAAATGAACATAGCCTATAACTATATATAGTTCCCGTTGCCATCTATGATCTCTTATTATCTTTCTAGTAAGCGTTAAATTTCTCAGCGGGAAAATTCCGGTGGTTTCGAATTTAAGAATCCTTGATGGCAGTTTCTACAGCAGCAAGATCATAGAATTTTTGACTAAAGGATTGTTCAACTAACAAAACAAATGATAATTATTCAGTGCCAACTCTAGAGAATACGGAGGAGTTAAACCAGAGGTGACAGACTCAACTTTGCAGAGGGCCTAATATTAAATTTAGAATGTGTAGGCGGGCTAGATTCAAATCAAAAAATTATACTGAATTATTATAACATTTTATTTATTTAATTATATAGTATATAATATACGATTGTTAAAAATAATATCAAAGTTATAAAAGAAGGTAATTATTTTGAGCTCGAGGATCCAGATACCTGATTTCTCTTGTTTTTGACAAGCTCATTGATGTCAGGTATCATATTCGCTGTAGTTATTTTAAGAATTGATTGGAGATGTTCTTTCGTAAGTCTTGTGTAATGTTTGTTTTTATTTATTTTCATGACGGAAAACATCTGCTCACAAAAACAGATGCTACCGAACATGCACAGAATGCGTATGCTGCATGCTTCTTTTAATTTTGGCTATTTATCCAAACTCTTGAAATATTGTGAATAAAATGTAAGAGCGTTTATCTCTTTAAATTTTTCTTTCAAAATATTGTCCGATTGAAGATCTATCAACTCCATTTGCAAATGAACTGGTGCCTGTGAAGCTTCCAAAATTGAATGGATTGTTGAAAATTGGTAATTTCATTTCATTCATTTTGTGGAAATCTTCAAAACGATTGTTGAATTCCGTGATCAAATTTTGAAGAAGTTGAGAATATTGATTCAATTTTTTGGTTCACTATGCCAAAGGATTAAATGAAGGAAATCATCCAAAGTTTAAATTTTACCTGATTTTCCCACAGCCTCAACTTTATTTCAAAGGCTTCAATGCATGAATACATTTGAGTGATAATCAAATTTTTACCCTGTAGCTTTACATTTAGACCAGTCAAGCGTTTATTTATATCTACCAAAAAGGCCCAATCAACACACCAATCATTGTCATAATAATTTGGGTTGCTTTTTTCTACCATGAAAGCTTGAATAGAGTCACGTAGTGCAAAAAAATCTTTCTAAAAACTATTCCTCGAGTAAGCCAACGAACTTCGGTGAAAAAAGGAACATAAGAAAACTTTTCGTCCAAATCTTGTAAAAACTACCTGAACTGTTGGTTTAGTCCCCTATTCCTTATAAAATTTAATATTTTAACTATAGGTTGTATGACATGGTCCATTTTTAAATGTTTGGATGCCAATGATTCTTGATGAATTATTTAATGGAATCCGACAAGATTTCCTGATGCTTTCTGTTTTAATTTAGTTACAATGCAAGAATGTTTGCCAGCCATGGCAGAAGTGCTACCCATAGTTGTGCTGCTAAGTATATTAAACACGAGTTCATATTCTGCTATCAAATGCTCAATTGCAGAATAAATATCATTTGCTGTTGTAGTACCTGTAAATGGGACGCACATTAATAGTTCTTCAATTATTTCAAAATTACTGTTAATACCTCATACAAAACAGCAAGTTGAGCTGTATCAACAGTATCAGTGCTCTTATCAACAGCCAGTGAAAAGTTTGCAAAATCCTTAATTTTCTCCTTCAGTTGAAGAACCAAATTTTTAGATAAATTATTTATTTTTGAAGCAAAAGTGTTTCTTGACAGTGAAATATTTTGAATTATTGACTTTTGAAATGAAAATGAAACATCGGCAGCTTTCAATATACAGTCTTTAATAAAATCACCATCAGTGAAAGGTTTTGATCTTTTCACAATTTCTAATGCGATAATAAAACTTGATTTCAGGGCATCTTCGCTCTCAGTATTATCTATAGTAAACATTGAATATTCACCTTGAAGTTTAGATTTTAAAGAAGACAATGCGTCTATTCTTATTTTTTCAGTGTAACAATCAAATTTTGATTTTTGATTCCTATTATAGTGTCTCTTCAAGTAAAACTCTTTACAAACAGCAATTGTTTGATTACAAATCAAACAAAGTGGTTATTTTACAATTCTATAAAAAAAATATGCAATTTCCCATTTAAACTGAAAAACTCTGCACTCACTATCAACTTTACGTTTTTGTGACATTATGCCAAAATCGTAACAATTATGGAACTGGACACAACAATTAACAATATCGCACACGCACGACACAAACCTACACTATCACTAGACTTCACAATCACTACTTTGGAGTACAACTAAAATCCTTCTCCGATCGTATCGCTTCGATTACTCTACTCAACAGACTCTCATCAAGCCAATGCATTCCTTTTACATAGATAAAAAAAGGTTCTAGCCTAGACTTGAATCACATGGAAGATTCTATTGCTCTCTAATAATAATATTTAATAAAATAATTCTAAAATAATAGGGCATTTCCGCCTGTTGCTAAGAGAATGCGATACTGTTCATCTCTCTCGCATGTCTAGGCACGGGCTGATGTTAAAATTACTTATAAATGTAGTGTGCGCATTTAAAAACTTCCGTAGTTGGTTGGTTGGATTTTGTGGCTCAAGGTCAATAAAACTTCCGAAGAGGAATCGAGTGAAGTCTAAATGCTCTAGAAGCATGATTCTTCTTTCTGTGATACATTGTGATCGGGGACCTTATTGATACGGCTTGGGGGCCGGATGCGGGCCGTATCTTTGACATGACTAGGTTAAACCTCCCAATAAAAGCCCATTAGTTTTTCACAACTAAAAGCACGACAGCTTTGGCCTAGCTAAAATTGGTGAAGGATAACATCGCGACTATTGATGATGATACATGGCCACTTTGCTACCAAATTTGTAATAGCCTGCCTAACCATAGTTGGTAGGAGCAGCATTTATGATTTGGTTGTGTGTACGGACTTCCTAAGGAATTAATCTACTCATACCCCATGACACATTTAATAAATGCTTCTTGGGATGAATTTCCACTTTCGAAGTCGATGCAGGTGCATCAGAAGGGCGACATATTCTACAATGCTTTACGTTGTTACATATAACCCAATTTTCATCTCTTGTCATAATTCAAATCGAAATTAATAATATTAAAATTTTCATAAAAATACCATATTTTTTGGTTTAAAAAAAAAAGGTTTTATGCAAAACAACAGCTTTAGGCTTATGCTGTTTTTAGAAAATGATAAAATATGACTCTTTTCAGTGTATTTGTAAATTCTCAAATGCATAAACATAGTTTATCCAAAGTACTAATATTTCAAATATCTTAACAAAAATTATTATATTATATAAATTTGTATCGTTTCATTTTCCCAAAGTTAAGTTTCTGTAGCTTCTTATGATCCAAATGTTACAGCAAGATTTTCTCCCTTATCAATAACTAAGAATGATCTTAGCTCAAAATTTTAATGTGCGAATACAATGAAGGAAATATGGTGCATAATAATTCGTAAATCTTTTATTTAGTTTATCTTTCTCCATTATATATTCAGTTAGTGAATTAAAAATAAAATGAAATTAAAAATACATCAACTAATGAATAAAAGCATTGCCATAATTTTCTCTAAAACTAATTTTAGGCATTATATATTTAAAAAAAAAACCACACTAAAAATAAAATTTTCTCTGATAATTAGGTTTCTCTATGGATTCAGATGTAATTTACAAAATTGTTAATAAAATTTGACAAGAATATTACTTTTCAACACGCCGTTGTGCATCTCGTCGTTTCTGAGTAGTTAGACATTTAACCCTGTGATAATAGCACATTATTTTTCTACTATTACTTGAAATGCTTAATCTTTCAATGTTAACTTCTCAAACAATATCTATTCTTGTCATTTTTTTAAAAAAATAGTTTCTAAAATTTTGAGACTTTTGTAATTAAGGACTTTCATGTAGTTTTTAAATAAAATTGTCTTGCTTGCAAAGAAAACAAATATAGAATTTGAGAAATCAAGCATTTTTAAACGCATACATGTTTGAAAACATTTAAGCTTCATAATTTTTTTAAAAAATCTATTGTATTGCATGCAGATACTAATTTATTAGAATCATCATCAAAAATAGAAATTCATGAAAGCAAAAAAATCATCTGCTTTAAAAAAAAAAAAAAAAAAAAAAAAAAAAAAAAAAAAAAAATAATAATAATAATAAGAGTCAATAATTAATAGCATACTCTTTTACTTATCTCTCTTATTGGCTACTTTCAAATTGGTAATTACTTTGTCTTATTATTCATAAAATAATTATTTCAAACAGTTTCAACTGAATTTCAGCAAAACTTTTTCATAACAATGTAATAATTAATTAATAGCCTTAAAATAATTTATTGCTAAACAAAATAATAAATTTTTAATAAAAGTAAAAAGAATTTTTCAGTTGATTTAGGTACAATATGAAAGACGTTTTTCCTTCTGAAAACAGTATAATTTAGATTATTCTCTTGTTAATACCTGAAATTATTCCTTATTTTTACTTACGATGGTGGTGAAAAGTTTTCTTCGTAATGGTGCAGCATCATCCTTCATTTTTAAAGTGGATATTTCGTTTTTTTACTCGTTATATATTTGATTAATAAAATTTGTTATTAAAAGATTAGATTTATGTTCATAACTGAAAATAATCCTATCCCAGAAAAGCTTAAATTTTAAAATTAGGGATACAAACATTACCCCACTCAATTACGTATTAAAATTATCTTAATATCTGCAACGCCACGATTAGATTGTAGAACTCAAAAAACTCTTATGAAGTAACTGGTCACACATGTTACACTTTCTGCTAATCAGATAAGGGAGCTAGGGCATAACGAATGTAAGTCTTACGTCATTTATTCGAGTTCCTTATTCAAGTTATCAAATTTGGTTTTAAAGGTGTTCTTGTTAGAGGATGCTTTTTATGGTAGTGCTTGGAGGTTCTGCATTTCGTTACTGATAATTGAACAACCACACCTATATTGACAATTGATTACATGATTACATAATCAACTGGATAATCTTCTTCTTTCACATCTCTGTCAATCGTATAGAATCGACTAATGTTATTTCCAGGATGGGAATGAGCCATGTCATGTTCCAACTTCTCTTAATCAGTGATATCTCAATATTGATGTACAGCGTTTTCCTTGACCTGTTTAGTGTCTCAACTTAAGCCCCATAATATATCTGTGGGATACGTTAGAGTTAAGTTTATAAAAAAGATAATCTTGACCAAATTTTACGGTTCAAATGGCTTGCAGCTGCAAAGGACGTAAATAGAAAGAATGTATCAAAGACTTGTTGAAAATATGCCAAGAAAGGATAATAGTGTAATTTTGCAGCATGTGGGAAATAATATCTTTAACGAGCGTATTTTCTTTTACTTAATATATCAAATCTTTTTGTCCGATCCAATTTGTAAGGTAGCTTACATATATACAAACTCCTTACTTTCATAATAAAAAGCTACATAAAATTTTTTTTCAAAAATGGTTAACACAAAAATTCTTTTTAATAATTGCAAAAAAGTGTAGTATTAATTAAATATTTCTAAGAATTGAATATTTGTTTCCATGAATAATGTTTCATTTTCTTTATTTAGTATTTCATAAGAATTACATTTCTCTCCTTATATTAAAAATAAAAAGAATTTTTCCTTAAGTTTTATATTGTGTAAAATTCAAATAAAAATTCAGTTTACTTTTTCGACTATTTGATTTCCTAAAATCAGCAACATAAAAATTCAATGTCGAGATTTGAGCTTAGAGTATAAATTCCAGTCTGAAACTTCCTGTGAGCTATAAAAACCAATAAGCATATATATATATATATATAACAGAATAGAGAGATGTTCAAATTTAGATTTTTGTAATAAGATATTTTTATAGAAATTTTGTTCTTCAAATATTTACAATGCATACAGTATATAATTCTATAACTTATGTCTTTTAAATCTTTTAAAATACTTTCATGTAAGCGTATGAAAATCAGGTATTATTGTCAAAAATGTTTTCTATTTAAAACCTACTTCTATGGTTTTTTATCTTGTTCTAAAGTGCTTAAAATTTTCCAATGAATTTAAATTTACAATATTCTAAAAGAATGTAATAAATTTCTTTTTTCCTATCAATCAGTAACTTAAACTTTTGTTCAAGAGTTAAAAACTGTCCATTTTTTAATCACTGTCAAAGAATTGATTAAAAGATTTATAGTATGAATTTTTTAAATCCTAAGATAGAAAAAGATTTTCCCATATTAAAAATCAAATAAGTTTTTGATTATTTTGACGTATCTTTCACGTTACAATTACAAGAAAAATTTGCATTTGACATTTTTACTAAAAGTAAGAGTTTCATTGCTATAAAAATTAATAAATTATCACATTTCTCTTCACTCATAAAGGCCACTTCTATTGCTGGTAGAGAACATTTTATCATTGAGTCTATGGAACAAAAAAATCGATGCTTAATAATTCGATCGATATCTGAAGGAGTTAACAGTAAAAGTGTGTTTGCTACTAAAAGTTTTAGGCTTATTACTGATTTAACTTGTATTTTATGTGGATGGGTAAAAGTGAAAACATTTAATATTGCTTACCCTCTAATAGAAGGATAATATTATTCAATTAGCTTTTTAAAATTGAAACATATTACATTGTGAATTTTTATTCTTTTAATATACATTTTTTCCTTGTTTTAATGCTATTTTTGTTGTATATAAAATAATATATAGTTAAAGTTATCTTTCTTTCCTTTGTAATTTATTTGAATTTAAAGTTAACCCAAAGCAAATTACTTTATTTTAAGTTTCATGACTTTCTTAACTTTTTATTTTCATATCAAAAGAATAGTAATTATACTAAATTTAAAAAAATGAATTTACTAGAAATATATTAATTATTTAGTTTTTCTCTTCGTAAAAGAAAGAGAATATATTAACTTTCTCTCTCTGTCTCTCTCTCTCTCTATATATATATATATATATATATATATATATATATATATATATATATTTGAAAAAATATTGTAATATACAAAAATATATCAAAATTATTTGAAACTAGCAAACATTTTCATAATATTTTTTTGTGAAAATTTTGTCCTAAAATTACTATTTCTCGGAAGTTGTCTTTTCTCAGTAATCATTTCTGAATTATGATTTATATCAGTTAAAATATTAATTTATTGGCATAAAAAATATTTTCACCTGTCAAAAATTGTTCCATTAGCATTAATTATTAAAGTAATCAATACGATATTATAGCTTTTTAACAAAATAATACTGAATTTGATAAATTAAAACTCTGAAAGTTTTAATTTATCAAATTCATTTTCATATAATTTCTGTATAACACATTAATAACTGTTTAATTTTTTTTAATTTCTTCATATCTATATTGATCATTTATCTTTTAAGAAAACTAATTTTTGACAGTTATTAAAGTAAAAGTTTTGCCCATTTTTGCTAATATATTCAAATTAATTTAATTAAATGCACATTTACAGTTTTTAATAAATTATCTGTTTTAAACATGATTTAAAATAACGATATTAATAATTTTCTGATAAAAAAAATCCTCATAATAATCTCAAATTAAGTGATTGTTTCTCGCTAGAAACTACTTCAATGAGAACGTGTTTTGTTAATAGTTATTGTGATAAAAACATGTGCGGCAAAAGTTTAAACATGAAATTTATTAAAATTATTGGTAGCAACTTATAACTTTCAATTTGATAAATATTAGTCTAGAAGCTAAAGTTAAATAAAAAGTGTGAGATGAAAGCATTAGTGTTGCTAGAAGTGGCAAAGGAATAAAAACAATAAAAAACCTGATTTTTAACGAAGTTATGATATTTCCATTTTGTTTGTAATACATGAATGTGTCCATATTTTAGGATGCGGGATAGTTAGGAAGAAAAAAATAATATATACGTATCCGAAATTAAAGTTCTGATATTCACAACGTTTTATGAAAATTTAACACGCACGATCGAGTACAATACCATAATGATCAAATTTAATGAAACCTGTGTTGCAATAAATATACATAAGTTATGAATACTACTTCATTGAAGAATTTTCTTGTAACAATAATTTCTAATTAATATTGTTAAAAATAAAAAAAAATTATGGGTTTTCTGAAATATAAAAAAGGTGTTGCGGAATCTTGTAGAGAAGCAAGTTTGATGATTTTTCAATAACTTTAATCTCAATAACCCAAGATAATTATTATGAAAATTTTATTTTCATAATAGGATTAAAATTATCTCGGGATTGATATTGATTGTCTGTTACTGCAAGAGATAACATATTTTAGGTATGCAGCATTAAACAATTCAGGATAGCAGTAAAAGTCATACGTACAAAGAATTTTTTTGACAACAGTTTGTAGGAAGAGAAATGTTCCGAATTTTTTACAAGTGATTTACGAAGATCACTTTGAATAAAATGACTTTTTTGTTATAAAAAAAAATAAAAAACGCAATATTTATTGGAAAAAAAAAACAATTTTGTTAGATACAGGAAGCTTCTTTTACTTCTCTACATAATCTTGTATATTTAAACATTATTAAGTTCAAGAACCGAATTTCAGAACTCACACGTTATTCTCCTCAGTCACTGAGCCTTCAGTTCAACAGTTTGTGGGCTCGAATCCCACCTTAGATTTGTATGCATGTAATGGCCTAGAATCCCCTTTAAACATGTAAGTTCCAGCCTTATTATCCCTAGTGTGTAAAAAAAAGACCTTTGAAACATAACCAAACAATATTAGCCATTCATTCATTAAGCCGAGTGGTCACTGCACTCTCCAACTTTTCATCACTTCCAAAGCAATTCGCGATCATAAACAAAGAGTTTTTGATCTAAGGGGTTTATATTGTAAAATGTCTAAACTTCTGAAAGGGAGATCAGGACTTAAAAATTTCTATTAGGAATTTATTCAACAACGTTTTGAATTTCTGCAATGAATTGAAGTTGCGTAGAAATCATGAAGAAGTTAAAATCCACCTTGTTTTCGCTTCCAGTTTTGTATGAGATGGTAATTATTTTCAGTTCCTGAAAGTCACTCTCTTAACTTTTTCTAAGGGTTTTCCTAGGTTCTAGTTCTTTTTTCACGAAATGTAGTAACTACCTGACTCAATGAACTAATAGCAGAATAGTATGACAATGAAATTTTGAAATTAGTGACCAGATATTACAAGTGTTTAAATGTGGTAAGTAACCATGTAAAGAAGTGAAAGAAACTGCGTGTATATAAAATATTTGTTTTCTTTTCCAAAGCAGAATTGTTTTCATTTTTAATACCAAAGCGATTGTCATTTTCTAGACGACACTAACACCAACATTTTATTATAAAATAACACACGAGGTTGAAAAGGTAAGAAAGATGTATAAAATATGTTTGGAATCAATTTGTCTTCAGTGATTATTAACTATTCAGTACAATCTCTAATACTAAAAATTTTCTGTTCTTGAGAAACAAGTTGGTGTATATTAATCTCCATTATTTGCTCATAGGTTAGTTCGCTAGATACCAAAATAATGCGATAGTTTAGATGTGTGTAAAGAAATACAGTACTCAGAAACTCATTTAAAAAATCAGATTAATATTCAAATCCACATTGTCGATTTACTGCAGTTTTCATTATGCTAATAGCTATTGATAATTTGATCGGTATAAAGCATAATGATTTTGGACATGTAATAATTATATTTGGGGATATAACTCATTTAACCTTTATTTGCCATAGAAGCACATGTATATCATTTGACTAAATGTAATGATAAGTTATTACTAGATTCTGTTAATTCTTAAAAAATATGTTTGTTTTTGTCAGAAAGAAGTATAAATCCCGTGTAATTTTGTTTACCAAAAGAGTCTACTCTATCATTAAGTTTAAATGAGTTTTGCCAATTTTTATGTACCTGGTGGATAGAGCAAATCAGCGCGTCGTTTTATTGCTAAATGGTAAATTTTTAATGAAGTTAATAAATACTTGATCGATTTAACAAATATAGAATAGAAAATAAAAAGGAAATTGTGAATAAGTTAATTGAAAGAGAAGAATTTTTATTAAAAAATTATGTTTTAAATTAATATAATTTTTTGAAATGTAATATTTATTAAGTTTCTAGGTAATAAACAATTATATAAAGTATCATTCATATTATAAAATTTTCATTTAATATGCTTTTAACAAATTAATTGACAATATTTTTCATAATAAAAAATAGAAATTGTTTATATACTTGTAAGAAGGGTGACACATCTTTTCCATAAATTCTAATCATTGAAACATTGGCAACAGTATCAATAGTTCCCATGAAAAATCCCATAACTGCCAAGACAAATGTCAAAACCCAGAGAGCTTGGCAAAAGGGTATAATAGCCATGGTCAGACACATCATTATGATGCTGAGAACCAGAAGAACGTAGTGGGAAATTCTGAAAAAGAAATGAATGATATTTTAAAATATTGAACAAATTAATTGAACATTGTTGAGCAACAATATTGAGATAAGATATAAAATTCAAAACATAATGAAAAAATAAACCTTGATTTTAATATACATAATTAAACATTTATAATCGTGTATTTTAAAATACTTTCTTATTTCTTACCATATATATGTTAGAAAAAAGCAAAAGTTATATTATATTTACAAGAGATTAAATTTATATTTTTAATTATTTGTTTATGAAAATCATTTGTAATTTACATCAGCGCGCACACACACACACACACACACACACACACACACACACACACAAACCAACACTCACGCACACACACACACACACACACACACACACACACACACACACACACACACACACACACACACACACACACACACACACACACACAAAATACTTTTTAAGATACGTAAATAAATATTGTTCTAAATGAATTTGCATGATTATGCATTATTTATAATATAATAAATATAATATATAATATAATATAATAAAAAATACACCGTGAGCTAAGGCATCGACTTGATGGCGCAAAAGTTTCAAGTTCTAATCTAGGGCAATCTGAAAACCACTGAGTTGACTAGCTGGAAGCTTAAAGTTATACCTCTGGAGTGTAAACCAAGTCTAGAGATATTCCGCTTGGTAGCAGTTTATAAATTGCAAGGAGCCACCTGGGCTTTTGTGATGACGGTGGGTCATCTATTGGGTGCCCCACTTTATAAAATACTATCAATTTTTCCCCCATGGAGTTACGAAAGGTGAAGTAATGCACATGGATGGGCAATAACAGTTAAAAATGAATCATTTTGCATTGAAAATTGCTGTAACTGATTTTGTTTTAATTTATTAAGAAAGAAACAAAAGTAAAAAACAATAATTTCCTAATTTAAAACATGGAATTTTAATAAAATATACTTGAAAAAGCACATAAAATACCAAAATATTAACAATACCAATAAATAACAAAAACTTGAAAAATCAAACTTTTGAAAAGATCAATGTTTTCACTTTTCAACAATTTACTATAAAAATCAATTCAGTATTAAAAATATTACGATATACAAACGTGACAGTTAATTTTAACATTTTAATTATTATTTAATTTCAATACAATATTAAATTCACATTTGAATAAGAATTATTCAATGTGCAAAATGTAAATATAATATTTCTTTACCCCTTTCCTTTTTCTGATCATTCAGTTAAAAATTCAATTATTGCGCTTATTTACATGCATTATAAATAGATTGTAATCTCTTTTAAATAAAATTTTATTTCATTTGTTAGTTATTTTGTCACAAGTTATTTTGGACGTTATCTGTAACTGGAAGTAAATTATGAGAAGGAAGTCCAAGGTGCATAAGGGGGCACAAAGTATAAAACAAAATAAAAATAAATATCAAAGGTTGTATAAAAATTTATGAACAAAAGTTAAAACAAATTTTAAGGTATAAGAAATTAATTTTCTATTTTCTTATGTGTAATAGTCTCCACTAAGTCATTTAGACCAGGGGGTTTTCATGGTCTAAATGGCTCCATGGGAAAGGTTATGTAATCAAAAGACACAGTTTTTAAACAATAAGAGACAGTAAGGCATGCTCTTTCTTTTTGCGAGTGCATATATCTGCATAGACACATTTAGTAGTGTTAAATATCATCATATCTATTTTATCACATGGACATGGTCATTATCTATGAAGAAATTGCTCAGTAATTTGTTGATACTTCAAGCATCTTTCGTCACTCTTATTTTCATGACCCTATTCGTTTAGGGATGGGAATATATATCCGATATAAACAGCCATATATTTGTATTGGTAACAAAGATATAAGATAAGAAATATTTGTAACACAATTTATTGCAATTATTTCATTTTTTAAATTCATTAAACTTCATAGTAAAAATATATATGCGAAACACTTTTCTCAAATTGTTAAAAAACATAGAAACATATGTTCTTAAATTTAATTAATTTTCTTCACTGATTTTTAGTTTATAACACTCCCAAGTTAAAAAAGGAAAATATTTAAATAATTACACTATTCTCAAAAAATGCTCTATTCATAAGATGTTATCAACAATTATTGTTTTTTATATATTATTTATAAAAAATCTTGTAAAATTACAAAACTTTTAATTTTGTAAATATTAAAACTACAAAATTCTTTAAAGCCAACTCAAACATTTATCGGGCAATAAATTAGCACAAAACAGTTATAAATTTTTTTTTGTCGAAAGCCAGCCAGACTGGCAGTATAGGTGCGCTGCTCTACTTAATATTTTTTAAATAAAATAAGCAAAAAAAGTAAAGAAATTCAAAATTTTAAAAAATAATTAAAATGATGTAGATTCAGTTGCTTATAATTGCACACTTAAAATAAAGATTTATGAATTGAGAAATAGATTGATAATTATTATAAAGAAAATCACAGAATTGAATAAGTTGTTAAGAGCAGGACGCTTAAAAATATTACAAAATTGTAAATGAAAAATATTCTGAAACAAGTGCTTAAAAGAATCAGATACACTCTTACATCATGATTGTTGGAAAATATAAAGTCTTAAGAAAGAGGTGTATGTGTAAAAACTAATTTTTAATATTGTAATGGGAAGAAATTACCTTTTTTTGCTACAACTTACAATACAGTGTTATTTTTATTAAAGCATAACTCCAAAGAACTAAAAAAATTCTCATTTTATGAAGAGAATTATGTAGTACATGCTTAGAGAAATTTTAATTTCATTAAATTATTATTGTCACTGAAAATATAAGAAATAACGAAATATGTTCTTTAAAACCATTCAGTGAATATTGAAAGCTTATTTTAACAATAACTATTGAATGGGTTCTAAACATATTAAGAATAATCTAAAAGGAACACGTACTGTAGAGCGATTACTATTAGAAAAAGAATCAATAAAAGTCTGTAATACATGATGGTTCTATCATCTCTGATAACATGTAATGGCCTTTTTGTTACACGATTCATAATATTTATTCTGCTTGATGGTGTATGAGCATGACTAAAAGCAGTTAGGCTATTATGTTTTGTCATACTTAATCATGCTTAATGTTGCTTTATTGTTGTTAAAATGTTCAATCATAAATTCATCAATTTTCGTCTGGTAAACTTATTTTTAGAAAATGTTAAAAGAAGGAACAAGAGAATCACGCAATTTTTTTTTCAATAATATTTAGTGATCAATAATAACGAGGCAAGCGTGAAGGAAGGTTGCGTGCTTTATCCTTTCTTCTTCAAATTGTGGGAATATTATCAGTGTTAGATTTTCTTTTTTATAGTTTTTTAAAGTTTATACTCACAGAGTATCTTGATAGCCCTGTTTGATAATTTTTATTTCCTGAAACGTGGAATTGATTCATAAACTGTTATGAATTGAAATACAACTTCGATTGCTCGATTCTCGTCATTTAGACCTCTTTAAAAAGTCTATGGAATTTTTACCATTTATCAGCTGTGATTTTCCTTAATTTGGATTTATGAGGAGAGTTTGAAGGATAAGGAGATTGTGAAATTGTATGTTATATGGAGCACAAATTTTTTGTCTACAAATTTTAGAAAAATGCCTTCTTCTTGATTATTCTATCAGGAGGAAAGCGCACATTTATTATGAAAGCTTAAAATCACGCGTCTAGTAATATATTTTTAAATAATCAGGAGATGTTTCATATTAATTTCGGTACCAAATGGTGACTTAATACATCAACAAAATTAATTTAGGTAGACAATTTTAAGGATATTAATGTACTGTTACTCACAATACAGCTTTATTCAAAAATTTGCAGAATTTTTTTTTTTACTTCTGATTTTATTAACTACATTTACTTTATGAAAATTGAACTTTTTCTCTCGTATGTCTTGCAAAACAGTCTATAGATAAGAGTACATTATAAGATCCATATTAACTGCATATAAAGTCCCTAGATTTCTGATTTCAGAATCTTTCCATCTCAATAAAAAATATTGATTAAATAAAATGTACTCCTAAATCATTAAGAAAATTTCTCATTCCTTCTGTTCTTTTGATATCAATAAAATTATTCCGGTTATTTTATATTAAAAATAACAGAGATGAAAATGAAAGTAATCTATCTAAGTAAATTTGTCATCAAAAATGCAATACCACAAATTTTGAACCTTTGTTTTAAAGGATATTGAATAAAACTTTAATTGTGTTAGAAACATTATCAAAAAATCTGTAAAAGAAAAACAACATTTTTGCAATAGTTTTTTTTCTGGTGTATTCTAAAACCTTTTAATAAAATTAGAAAGTTTCAGACAAATCAATTAAAAAAAATTTAAATAAATAAAAAATGCTTTTGAAAGCAACTAATTTTGTTCCTCGTTTACTGGCAGGAGTCAAGAATAATTATAAGCACTTATAAATTTGCTATATTCATAATTTCTTTTTTTCTCATTGATTTAAAATATCTTAGAAGTATGCTGATAATGATAAAACACGATGGCAGTTTTAGACATAATGACAGTTTTAGGACAAAATACTTGCTTCTAAAAATGCAAAATTATAATAACATAATCTCAAGTCGAATAGACAAATCAATGTGCTATATTCTTTCATTAATTAATATGTTACATAATATTATTATTGCAATAACATATAGCTTAATGACTAACTCTCAAGTAGGATAAACGAATCAATGTACTATATACTTTTGCTATTTGCTTTATAAATTATTCTGTTTTTATGAATCTTTTATGAATTTAATGTGTGAAAAAACTATAAGATAAAACTTGTAATTTTGAAATAACTTCTAATATCTTCTTCAAGCTATATCTTATGTTTAAGACAGAAAACAGCGATTTTTAACTTTCCTTAACACAACATAAAATTGATAGACTCAAGACATTTTTACACGAGAAATTTTCTTTGGTTTTGGAAAACAGGTTCATTTCATTAGTTCATTGCTTACTCGAAAGAGTAAAGTACGAAATGATAAAGCCTTATCAAAAGAAAAATGTCTACATTTTCAAAAAAGTATAGAGGACATTTGTCATTATATGCAAAATAAACGAATATAGGTTTATTTAAATCGTATTAGGACGTAAAGTTTTTTATTTATTAGAGCAAAGTATAGTTTGATCATATAATTTTGTATTTCGTCTTAAATTGAATATTAATTTTAAATAAAATTGATTACCAACTTTCATGGAAGTTAATTTAATCCAAGAACCAGTATTACACTCCTGTATTGATCCATCATGGTAATGTAAATCCCCGTGCAACCCCTGCGGAACAGAGGGATGGGATAGTGGATGACAGTCTATTAAAGTTTTAGTGGGGAGGAGAAAGGGTGGATGAGATGTTGTGACTGTGAGACTAATGGACGTTTTAGGTCACAGGCGAAGTGACCTTGCAAATCCCGGCATGTAGGTTCGATTGTGGGAAAGGGGGTGGGGTAATTGCGGAGTTTTTTTACCCCCTCGTACTCATAATAGTCACACCATACACGTCTGTCACAGGATTGTGTGGGCTTATATTCAGTCACCAATACACTGGGGATGAGTCATGGCTGTTAAATTTACGATATTTTGATGAGAATTGGTGGGATTTTCCTCGCAATTGGTGGGATCAAAACGTGATGAGGTTGTCAGGTATACATTATTAATGAATCTCCCCTGATTAGAAGCTGCAGCTACAACCTGAAGAAAAAGTTTTCTTTTCAGATACAGAGATCAATCCAACATGTTTGTTAATTTAAATCGAATCTAATGGGTACAAAAGAAATATATTCATAGCTAGCCCTAAATTTAATGTTATGAATACTACAGTTACTATTAGTAAAAAGTAATGTACAAGATTATGATTATTATTTAATTTCGATAATTATATGTTTTATTTGATGAAAAAAAGTTTAAATAATTAGTAATACCAAATTTATAAGAATAAGTGTTCAATAGTTTGTAATTAATAGTGAAATTAAGTAGAATAAGTAGAAATTAAGTAGAATTTTGAAAAATAAAGAATCTTGTAAACTTAACTGATTCTTCCTTATTTAAATTTAAAATTTTTTTATTTTCCAATATATTTAAAATAGACCCTAAATTTAACATTATTGGAGCTTTACATTTTTGTATTTGTCAAAAATTGTTAAACTAATTATGTTAAAACCTAATCCTGTAACTATTTATGAAAAGTAGTTACATGATATTAGATTTTAACATATTTTCTGCATATTATCTCAAATTATGATTAAATTTTTATTTAAAACAAATATTAAGATATTTTATCAACATAATTATTCTTTTTATCATATAGGAATAAAAAGTAAAAAAAAAAATGAAATTTGGAGATTTCGTTCACCATTTGTAGAAGTATGGGGAATCGTCATTTTAAGCTATTGATTGATTTCATAAATAAAATACAAACATCTAACAAATGAAAATAAATATTTAAAGAATACTTAAAGGTTTTAGCTTGAAAAGCTGCTTTACTTAAAACTTTAATATAAATAAAATAAGAGAGAATTGGCTTCATATTTCTTTTTACTTGTTTCTTTTTTATTTTATGGATACTTTGTGCAAATAAGACCTAACTGTACCAGAAACTACGTTTTAAAATGGATAATGGTTCTAAAGCCCTCTTTTCTTTTTTAAAACAGTCCTTTTTCATTTTTTCTCTTCTAGAAACTTTAGCCATCATGTGATTGAAGAATATATAATCTACTTTTTATTCATACATTGACAACACTCTCAATTTCGTTTTTCTCTCACTGAAAACTGTTTTTACATTCTTTTCTTTTTTTTATTATAATCATTACTTTTTACCTCTCTCAAATTATGGGGTTCAATTTGGTGAAGTCACAGTATCTTGACGAAGGTGTTGCTTTCGGATTTGGAAGTTCCCAATTTTATTGACTGAGCTTCTGTAAACAGTTATATTGAAAGGGCTCACACTCGCTCTTATTTAAAATTTAGTAGAGTGAATGTTTCTCCACTAATGTGAAGTATATGTTGAAGAAAGTAGCAGTTCTGCTGTTGACCTCTATATTTAATCGTGGTTTAAAGTAATGGGGCAATTAGTTGCGTCTATCAGTTTAGATCCATATAAACTGGCAGCCTGACACGTATCACAATAACTTAACCTATTTAAATATTCAGTTACAATTTCATCTACTAATGAAATACTTTTACAAATTTTCTATTCTATTGTGAATTTTTATTTTAATTTATCTCAATAAATGTTTGTTCTATATATTTTCTTACATTTTCTATTATGTTATATTTTCTTACAAGGTCTAACTATTTGTAAGTGATTCGATCTTTTGGACCTTCTCTCAAATAATTTCAAATTTCTTTCCCTTATTTCTTTAAAGCGAAGGGATACGTTGTTTTCACTGCATTTTTCCTGATTTTCTTATTTTTGCAACTCATTTTAGTTTTTCATAGATTTTATTTTTAGTTTTAATATTTTAAAATTATTGTTATTGTTTTAAGTTTCTTATCGAATAAGTTTGACTTTCTTTTTTTTAATTTTTTACTTTAAGTATTAACGAGTAAAATATTTCTTCCTTTGTTTTCCGATTTGCTTACTTTAAATTTAAATTTTAATTACATATAAAAATACATAAATTAAATCCAATTTAAATCCAATAAATTTCTTACTAATAAATTAACAAATATGTACTCCTTGTATTGTATACTTAATGACTTGCAAAATTTTCTTATTTGATAAATAAATATTCACTTGAAGAGAAATTTTTTATAATTCAGTATTTAGTTAGTATTCAAATTAGTTAGAAATAAGATAAATTTTTAAATTCTGTTTTAAGATTTGCAATACTAATGAATATTTGCTGGTGTTAACGATTATAAGAAATTATTTTTCAATATCTTTAACAAACTATAATATGGTGTCTGAATTTTTATTCTGTTTCAATGCATATAACTTGATACATGGATGTATTGTTCTGAAAATGTTCATTAGAAATTTTTGCAATGAAGAAGTATAAAATAATTCAGTTATTGTACAGTTTTTATTATTTTTAAAATGTGTACGATTTTTCTAAATAATATGTGTGCAAATCTCTTGATGAATTGTTTCTAACTAAATAGATTTCTTTTTTCATGTTTATCGTTAACTAAATATTATTTTTATATAAACTATTAAAATAACAGTTATCATAAAAGTAAAAACATTTTTTTAGTTTTTACTGATTGTGTAATGTGTTCCTTCAATCATGTTTGTGCATATGTACATCTACTTACTTATAAAATTAAACGACATTGATAAGGAAATATTCTCTAACTCTTTCTCTGTTTATTTCAGAGGAATGGAATTAAATTCCAATTTACTATAATTACAATATTAAGTTCTATCTAAAAAAACTGGGAAAATACATTTATCTTTCTAACTTTGCTCACACAAATGCTAACCATAAAAAGGGGCAATATTTGTGTGTGCAAATAAAATATTAATAAAGAATTTATTCTTATATTAAATTGCAATTAAATGGACATTTATTAAACATTCCTCAGTCTACTCTATATGAATTTGTATGCCTCTTTCTAAAAATATAATCAAAATTTATTAACAACTTAGTAACATCGAATTACTTTATTTATAAACCTTGACTTTTGGCCGACTTAGATTGAAACTTAAATATTTATAAATTGAAATAAAAAGAACAGAAATTTTTCAATAATAAATGTGTGTGTATGATTTATTCAAAAGTAAAATTAGCTTTTTCGTAAAATAATCATAATTATAAGCTCACATAACTGATATCTAACCTGATTTGTTATGTTAAGAAAAAGAAATATCAGATTCCAAAAATGTTTGATGCTTGTTTTTGTTTCATATAGAAAATTTCATTCATTTTATTCATTAAATATTATGAACAATGTTTGTGTAAGTTGATATTATTTTATTAATATCATGATAAAAATTGTTTTATAATTTCGAAAAATCTAATGAAAACGCATCACTCATAATTGGATGAATATTATACATTAATTAACGTTGCGGAATTGAAAAATTAATTAAATCAGTTAACAAGTGAAACACGTAATTTCATCATGTTTTTTGTCATTGATTAATCTAGATTTATAAAAATGAAAGAAAAGTAAATATCAGCTTTTCCAGCGCTTGTAATGAGCGTGCAAAACACGTCAACGAATACCTAATAAAAAGGTGCATGACTTATCTTGCGTGTCAGAGAATAGATAAAAATTAGTGTCTTCACAAACAAGACTTCATCATGTAATGAATGAGTTGCATAAAGTTGAGGATTTGAACATGAAGCTAGTATGTAGAATTAAGTTATGTCTTATTTGCAAAACACTGTGTATACATCAAAAAGGTATTTTTCTTAAAAATCGAAAATCATGCCTTTTTAGGATGAATTATAATTAAGTGACCAAATAGCTCAAAAATGGAAGTCTGAATTTGATTTAAGAGCATACCGTCTGTAAAAATTTTTTAATCTGATTCAGTCTTGAAACGCTTATCTTTATTGAAATAAAATCATGATATTTCTTTTTTGTCGAGATTACATCTTATTTCCATGATACTTATGGAATTTAGTACATCAACAGAGTATAAAGAAAGAAAGCAAGAGAGTAAGAAAAGTGTTCTTTTTTTTTTTGAATATTATTGATAGTAAAATGCTGTCATGTTTCTGACTTCACAGTTTCTTCTCAGATTTCGGACTTTCAAAGTGCATTTTCAGAAAAAGAAATTAGAAAATTAGATATTTTGACTAAAACTTTGAATGTCAAAGAAGATACTTATATTCTAAAAAATAAATCACTTTTAATTGATTTTTATGTCAGTTTTTTGTAATGATATTTCACAACTATTCTTAACGCATGGTCAATCCCAAGAGGTAGTTTTAGCTCAAGGATAAAGTTCTTAAATAAATATTACATTTGCCAAAGTTAAACAAAATAAAAATCATAGAAATGGCATGAATCTCTCTCTATGCACACAGAAATCTCACTCTCTCTCGTTATTTCCACGTACCTAGTGTGTCAGCGAACATAATGTAATTGAAAAGGAACATTATGAATGGGCCTCACACGAGTAACACTACAAATTGAATAAAAAATATCAATCAATATGCTAAGTACTCTTTAGCATACCACTTGCCAAGTCATGTATATGAACGGGATAAGTGTTTGATAACTTGCAAGATGCAAGGTCTATTCCATTTTTTTAATAGAACATGTAGCCGCCCAACCTGTCTAGGGGTTAGCGTACCTGACTACAGATGGGTGGGACCCGGGTTCGAATCCTGGCTCGGGCATGGATGTACTTTCTCTCTCTCTCTTTCTTATCTTTGTCCTTTCTTTGTGTGTGTATGGTTGCCTACCCTATAAACGGGTCCCTATTGCATGTGTGTACTGAGGAAGTCAGACTCCACACCAAATATGGTTCAGTTGGAAAAATTGGAGCAGCGCACCCCATATTGCCAGCCTGGCACACGACAACAACAACAATAGAACATGTAAAATCGAAAATGGTATTCTTAATAACTACAATGCCATCAGATACTCCCATGAACCTGATTTTATCAGTGAAAACGAAGAACCTCTATTTGTTCTCTAATTCAGGTTTTGATTATACCAATGTAGAAGTTTTAGAATTGGGATCTTATCAAAGGTATACATGCTAAAAATACATATGAACATTTTCTGCTTTCAGGAAATCATGGCAGAATATTTGGATAATTATTAGAGAAGCAATTGCAAATTGCTTCTCTAATAACTAAAGAAAAAAGCACTTCATTTTTCTTTAGTATAGAAGATGTAAGAATATATTTGAAACCTAATTTTCCTTGTCCACATCTTTTTGAGTGGTAATGTTTCAAATATAATCTATGTTTCTTTTGTATTCCCAATTTAAACCGTTTGCTATAGTTATCATGTGATAATCATATTTGACTGATATATAATGTTCTTTTTAACTTAATACCAGCTAAAACCATCCATGAGAGATGTCCAAGTATTCCAAGTATTGTTATTTACTCTGCAATGTTCATCTTATCCAATAAATGAAAAGTGAGAACAGTCACTTCATATTATGTTATGTAATCGATTACTATTTCAGTATTAACGTTATGCTATGTTATACTTCTGCATTCTATGGTAAATATTTAATTACAATCTTATCTTAAATATTTCTAAGCAGCAACGTATATTACCCAATAGTTTTTTAATGAAAATAAATATATTGACAAATAAAAATTGCACAGTCTGGATAATTTTACTAATTTTGTATGTCAAGGAAATTACATACAATATAAATTTGTAAATAAAAAGTATGTATATTAAAACATATTTAATCTCATTTTAGCTAAAATTAGGTACCTGAATATTTATCTAAGGAAATGTGTATGGGAAGAGGGATAGTCTTTCATAAAGATATATAAATATTTTTATTCAAGATAACTGTTAAGATAAAATCTTCAAAAGAGAAGTAAGTCAAATATTTAAAATTGATTTTCCTAAGTATTCACAAATTTTTATAGAATATATTTATAAGGAAATTAACCACATTTATACATCTTAGAATGTTTGTTGTCATTGGTTTAATAATAATAGTTAAAGCAATGATAACAAATAATGGTATTAGGTGCATGATTCTCTATTTTTGGAGGGAATAACACAAGAATGACAATCCTTGGACAGGTAAATGAAATATTGCGATTTCTATTTTGGCTTATTTTACTTATTAAGAATTGTGAATGAAAGGAAAGAAAATGCAAATGATATGCGTTGCATAAGGAAAAGAATAATCTGATTGATTCTCTTTCCTTCGCCGTACGTAATGCGCAGTCCTTGACGCAAGGAAATCGATGCGCAGTTCTCTGCCATTCCATATTGGACCCCTCCTCCTAACTTCAGCGTCAAAGAAGTCTCATCCTCTCACCAAAGTATTCTCACAAAACGTTTGAACTTTCCTCCGTCCCTATTTGGGCTACTTCTTCAAAGAAAGTTGACGCGAAAAGAAGTTTCATAACTAATAATTTTCAGATTAAAAGAAAACGCGATATTTCAAGTAATTTTTCCCCCTAGAATCGTGCCTTGTCTGGAAATAACATTATGGAACTAAAAGTCTGTTCTAGACATAAACTAATGGGACATGCTTGATTAGTGTTCCGCATATAATACAGTAAAGTCAAAACCAGTCAGGTCGTAAAATCATTAACGATATTTGAACTGAAATTCGTAATGTAAAAATTTTTGAAATCGAAACACTTCTATTCAAATAACGTTAAATAACTATAATTCGATACAAAATATACGAAAAAGGCAAGTTTTCAAGCTTTTAAGTATATTAAATAATGTAGTTTTAATGAAATTACAACGAAGTACATCAAACGTTGAAAGAAATTTCTCACTAAAATTCTATTTTTTTAAATACATGTAATATATTTTTCATATTTTAGCCATTTAAAGATAGATGAAGCTAAACTATAATCCTTGATATTTTACTTGAAATCTTCACTACATTATTAAAAGTTAATAAATTTAATAAACCCGATTTAATAAATTAACTATTAAAATTTTTCTAAATGTATTTGAGAATTAAAAATTTTATATTTTTAAATACTTTTATTCGATTCAAAAATATAATGAATAAGGAAATAAATTATTATTGATTGTTACAAAATACGAGCAATAACTACATTTAATATGAAATTTAATTATAATTAATTTATTATAAAAGTGGTGTTACGCTTTATATACATTTATTTATTATTTTTATTTATTTTTATTCAATTATTTATTATTTATATTACTCAATTATTTATTATTGAAATTTGAATTTAAAAATAGTTTAAATGTTATTTTAAACATAAAAATAAATAATTTCATAATAAGCTTAATTTGAATTGAACTATGAAATAACAAATATTTATGAAAAAAATATTTATATAACATAAATAAAAACAATTTAAGCATCTATGTTAGTTTAAATTATCATAAAAAAATTTAAATTATTCTGTAATCTATCATTAAAAATGTGTGTATATTCATTTTTGTAATAACATATAAACTTGTTTAAAAGCATATGAGAAATTAAATAAGTCTAAAAGGAAACCATAAAAAGAGTTATTGAGTTTTGATTTCTAAGCAAAGTATAAAAAGACACTGAGTTTTTATTTCTGCATACTTTATATATAGCATAAAGAAATGTTTGACAATTTCTAAGATTTAGAAACTTGTGTGAAAATAAAGATTTTTCTTTTTTTCACTTTCTAAAAACCAAATTGTCATAAGGTTATAAAATTATAATATTTACTATTTAAGGAACATTAGTTTCAACGTAAATTTATTGAACTCAACGCACTTTATGTATAACATTAATACCGTTATATTTACAGATTAAAGAAGCATGTTATGATTATGATAAAAGTAATACTGACTGAAAATTAACCCATTCTTTTAAATATCCTCAATATTGCTTGACATGAAGGGAAATATCTACTCATTCTCCTATCTACTCACATATTTCACTGACATGTGAGTAGATAGGAGAATGACGACTTTTGTTTTACCTTATTTTCGCATGCAAATATTCGAAGTTGAAAAGAATAAGAACTCAAATAAACTGCTGATTGTATAAGAAAAGAATATTCCACACTAAATCCTTATCATCTAATATAAATGTATACAATGGGAAACAAAAACTTTCAGTAATAGAAAGATTAAACCTTATAATCGTTTAAAATCAGTCATGCGTTGCTACAAATAGCGGTATGAATAACATGCATGCATAATTTATGAATTGCTATATCCTAAAAACGGAGAGAAAAAAAGTCCAAAACCATTGACTGGAATATCTCATTTAAGAAGGAACTGAAATGCAGTTATGTCTTCTGTAATTTTTAATTAGTGTGTGTGACATTTTCAACATTCATTATGACATTCATTAAACAACCTAACTGATGAAAGGTAGCGTTAAAAAAGGCTTCTCTGAAAATTCGTAAATTGTTGCCCTAGAAAACTTATCTTCTTTCAACCATAAAAATATTTTATTGTATTTATTATTTCCATTGGATCCTAATTAAATATTGAATATGAATATTTTATGCTTTCTGATTTGGAACACATTTTATCTAATTTAGGAAAGAAATAGTAATAAATTAATAAATTTTGAGAGTTTATTGTTCGTTTACTGAGTTTGTTGCAGGATAAATAAAAATTTTTAATGAGAGAATATTACTTCCCTGACTTCTTTTTTTCAAAATGTCTGTCATTTTTCTGAAATTGCATAATCGACTCCATATAGATATCCTATTTCCATACAGTATCTGAGCATTACTTCGAATGTTTCAAACCAAGGGGTTCTTTATCTGTTCCCTACTTCAAGAAATAGGTACGACCCATTTTTAAGGAAAGGCCATTGGGAAACCAGCATCGACTTTATTTATTGCTATTGTAACTTAATATTATAGCCAATAGGAAAAAATAACGAAGTTTCTCAATTATTTTCTTATGAAGATTTATTTCAATAGTAATTTTGAATTCATTATGGTATAAAATCTATATAATTTTCTTTGCTTAGTAATGTAAAAGTATTACATATTTATTATAAAATGACTTACAATTCTTTTTAAAAGTCACAAATATTGGAAAAAAAGCAATAAAAAAATTGGGAAATTTGGTATCATACACACTTTAATTCAACTAATTCCAATTATTTAACAATTATTTATTCACTACAATTATTTAATGAAAAAAATAGTAAAATCATTTACAATCTTTTCCTCAATAATATTTATAATACTGTATTAAAAATTCAATAACCAAAAGTATATAAAATTAAATTAATGTATATTATGAGAAAAAGGAGAATAACAATTGAAAAAAGTTTTTCTTTTAAGTACATGAGAGTATAAATAAATTAACTTTTTGCTAATTATTACTATATTCCTACATTTGAATTTGCTTGAATGTGTAAATGATAACACACACACATAATAAACAAATTACAAAACCAATCAATACAATTTTAAGAAAAATGTAACGTGTTACAAACAGAACACGTACGTAAAATCCTAAATTCATGGTGATTTTAGTTAAATCATTCAGTTTTTCAAAAGCAGATTTTGATATTTAAGTTAAGTTAATAGGTTATATTCTCGTTCTTTGATTAATTTTATAGTCTAATCATTTTTCAGTTTGAAATTTATGAAATAAATTCCAATTTATATGACGAAAAACTCAGAGAAAGTAAAAAGATTTAATTTTAGAAGTAATAGGGTTCATAAACAAGTAATTTTCATCAAATGTGGTTCACAAAAATGCGATTTTTCATAAAATTTATAAACATTAAGTATAAAAGATGTATTTTTGAATTCAGTGTGATTAAAAACATGATAAAAATATGATATGAAATAAATAGACCGGACGTTATTCAAATAATGTACCCATTGTTGGGTACTTAGCTCAGAACTTCACATACATTTCTTTATGCAACTCAAGTGTGAGGATAAAAGTAAAAACTCAAATACAAATAAAAATTAAAAAGTTACTCTTAGAAATTATTTTGCAGAAAATTTTTATAAATTAGTTACAATTTTCTTATAAATAATATATATGAATCTCTGAATAAAAAATTCTAAACAAAAATCTGCAATTCTTTGAAGAGAAATATGCATTATTTGATCACTCTTCTACTTATAACACGTTATTTTTATATCTTCTAAATATTATCCTATATTTTTCACCCAATGGAAATAAAAATTCTCATTGATTATATGTTAAGGGATGTTTCGACAATATCAGATTTTTAAATATATTCGACCATTCTACTTGTTAAAAAAACATCGATGAAAGAGACGCAGCCAAACAGGCGACTGCATAAACTTTTCTGTTGGCCACCATTGTCAACGTCGTTAATCTTCCATAGAAGATCTAACAATAAAACCCCACGCGGAGTCACTGATGGTGTCTCGCCATTCAGCAACTCACCCACCCCCTGATGGGATGCTTCCTTGATACAAGTGCTCTACGACATCATTTTCATCCTCTCCCTTTTTGTTCTTGAATCCAATTTGCGATCAGTGGCGTGTTGCGAGCCTCCGTAATTGATCCATCTTTTCGCACGGGCTTTTCATGTCTTCAAATTGTTGCGAGCAATAGATAACTTTCCTCTCCAAATCTCAGCAAAAAATTTATTGGTTTAATTATAACAATTTGTCTCATTTACAAAAGGAAAACAAGTAAATGCATTGTGTTATTATATTTTAAACAATGAAATATCCATGTTTTATAGCCTAAATTTAAGTAATTTGTAAAACGTGAAAAACAACAACAGTTAATTGATGATGAATAATTTTATGATAAACTAAGAAATATTAATATGCATTTAATATAATTAAATGCTTGATTGACAACTAAATGATTGATTTAATTAGTTAAATTCATGCATATTACTCTATTTAATTTAATTTACTTTAAAAGCAAATATCTTTCGGACGAAATAAAATAGAATTATTACCCATATTAAATAGCTTTTAATATTTAATAAGAAATAGAGGTAAAATTAGTTTTAAGAAATTTAAATAGAAATCAACTAAATTTAAATTAGTTTTAATTTTATAAATCAATGAAATCAACTAAATTTAGATCAGTTTTAATTTTATAAATCAACGTATTTCTGCATCAAGATTAATATCAAGAAGAAATCAGAAGGGAATTTTGCATAGAAGATCAGAAACATTTTGTAAAGTTTCTGATCTTCTTTTCTTCCC
>JAPDSC010118371.1:191781-209076 GCA_026290005.1 Latrodectus geometricus
AAATGATCTATTAATCAATCAATTTTACAGTCAGGATAAAAGAAAAATAAGTTAAATAAATCATTTCTAAGAAAATATTTAATAAAAATATTTTTCTGAATTAGAAACTGAAATTGCGCATGTGAGAATAAAAGGATGTTTAAAAATGTAGAAATTAAATAAAATAATTAAAAAATACATAAAATTTAAAATTTTCTAAATTTTTTGGCTTAATTTTGCAGCTTTTAATTTTATGAATTAAAGTATAATTTTATTTTCTTTCATAAAATTATATCTGTTTAAATTGTTTTGCAATGTAATCTCTTTATTATAATATATCCATTTATAATAGTTACCTATGGTAGAGAGAACGTTTATTGCAATATGAAATTAATATATAATTATTAAAAAAGTCTATTAATTAAATATAACCTTATATTTATGTTTATATTATGATTACTTCTACTGCTCAATGGATATTTGTGTATGAATAGTTAAGAAAAAAAATGATTATAAGTTTGGAAAACTTATTAAAATCTTTACCAGTTTTTATCCCAACAATTTGAGAATTTTTTATATGATTTCCCGCAGTAGTGTAACAAAGTTAATAAAAAGTTTTGAAATACATTTATCTATTAACATTTGTGCCAGAAGTAAAATAATTGATTATTGATATATATATCACAGTTTTACATATATATAATAAAAATTAAAAAAAAAAACTTTTCAAGAAACTGTGTTCATAATATAATACAAAATTATTGTAAAATTTTCTTAGGAATAACTTTTTTTGCAAAGAATTTCTATTATTGATAAAAGTCTGTCCTATTATGTATAAGAATATGATTTAGCACAAATGAAGCTGCAGAAAATGATTAAATGTCTTAAATTTTGATTAAATGTCTTAGTTATCTTATTTAATGAGACTGAAAATTTGTAATTAAGAAAGATTTCATGAACAATTCCTTAATGATTGTAGAAAGATATTGTAAAACATTTCCCCATTTATGATATTAATAGGTTATTTAAAATATGTATACGAGCTTATATCTTTATATTAAAAATATCATGAGTAATTGCTTTTTTTAAATTGAATCATATATCATTTCGATTTTATTAACACCCTAGTATTTTCTCTTATAATTTTGCACTTATATTTTTATAAAGTGTTAGGGTCAGCAAATACGCAGACAAAATAAAAACTGTCCTGTTTCTATCACAAATTAGGGTGTCTATTAATCCTAATAAAAATATTAGTTCTAAATGAATTATTGCTATGGATTATACAGCATAAAGGGAATTATATGGCCATATACTTCATCAATAACTCATTATCAGAAGCAGTACTGTTAAATATTACTCTTTCTCCATTATGTAATTTCACACATCAGTAAATCTAGTTTAGTCTTGACTGATGCTTCCTATTCAATGCGGCACACATTTCATCTCTGTAGCTTAAGGCCAAATAAAAACATCAACATCAACGAGCGCACTGGCGAATGCTTTAACATTCTATATAAAAGCTATTAACTGTTGCCATAGTGGCACTCAGACACTCAACATCCCCTTTCCCTTGCGTCCCCTTCCATTCTCATCTATCAATGAATAGAAAGAGGGGGTGGGGAAATAAAAATAACAAAAAAAAGTCGCCACGTCATCAGATTGAAGCTAGGAAAGTGCTTTATTGAGTTTGATGTGCATTTGGCCCAGCCACGAGATGAGGTTTCTTAGTGGAGAGGTGGGATTCTGGATATGAAGGGGATAGATATGTACGACTGAGTCACAATCCTCACATCTCGTTCAGTAAAATGTGCTGACAGGCTCTCCTTTCTACGTTTTAAAGGAAATCTGCCTCGGCCACGTGCCCTGGATTGACAGGATTGCGAGCTGATCCGTGAACATGGGAGATGATGAACATTTTAAATCACCGGCTAACCAAAGGGGATTTACAATAAGATTAACTGTCATATGGGGATTGAAGCATGATAGAATATTTAATAATTTTTTGCATTCTATTTTATATAATGTAATAAGAATTTAAATATTAAATTATTATTTTATTTTTGACAAACCAAGTAATAGGTGCAAGGACTCAGTACTTAGTATTAGTCCTTAAAAAGAATTGAAATGAATATTAACCTAAATCATTGAGTTTAGTTAGTAAATTATTAAATTTGCGGAATTTTGCTAGTAATTCGTGTAAAAAAATCATAACGATTCTAATTTCAAATTACAAGTTAATTCAACATTTTTTTTAAAATTATGTTATCTATTTTCATTAAATTTTACTTAAAGCCCACTGGCAGAAAAATAATTTAATTATACTTCAGTACATTCATTTAAATATTATTACATATTACCTCATAGTGGCCCAGCATGTCTGAATGTTTGTGCATAATTAAAAATTTTCGTTTGGGTTCAATTTTATAAAAACAACTCAAATAATGTAGTTACGGACATGCTAAAATGAGATTAAAGTAACATAAATAATTGAAAATGATTTTTGTTTATTTCCTTAATGATACTGATGATACTAGTTTTAATTATGTAATATATTAGTAAAAATATTAGTTAAAATCAAAGCAAAAATTTAAATAATTAGTTTTAAATCAAATTTTCCTGAATGTAACCAATTAATAATAAATAATAATTTTAGTTTAAATTTTTTTTTCTAAAATATAAATGTAGATTTCATTGTATAAGACAATCTGCATTTTTGTCAATTACTTTACGGGTAATCACTCTTTGATACCAACAAATAAATATTTCAACAGCTGGAGACTCTTACGAGACTTTTTAAAAATTAATATCATATTACTTTACAACTTTAATTTTATTAGAGAGTTTAAGTAATTTAAGGGTGGAAATTAAAAAATTTCCAAGCTTCTACTTCTACAGGTACGTATTTATAAAAGCGGAAAATTAACTTTATATAATGTTATTTATTACCACTTAAGCAATTAAGTTGGACATTATACTTAAAAGAAGATTATTAAGTTGGACATTATACTTGAAAGAATATTAAACTTGGACAGTAAGCACAAATTTTTATATTCCCTACACTTTTTCACGTTCATTCTAAAAAGGTTATTTAAGTGTAAAAATCATGATTAAGGTTTGAATCACAAATTATAATGTTCTTTATAAATTTGAAATTTTATGAAACAATATTCAGAAACCTTTTTTTTAATATAAATTTTTCTTTGTCATATATATAAGTATGATGTATATATATCAGAATAATGCTAAATAAAAAAATCAAATATAAGATAGTTGAAATTTTTATAAAAATTTTTGCATTTTTAGTTTAACTTTTTATCAAGATAAATAGATAACATGAACAGCTCTGCATATTATAATACATAAGACTTATTTCTTATTACTTTATACAAGTAGAACTGTTTTACTTCCAATTACAAGAATTTCTTATAAATTTCATTTTTTTCTATGAAGATTGCAGTTGATGTTGATACTTAAATTACAAAACCTTCTAAGATTCGCGAGTAAAGGGTGTATTCATACTTTCTACTGAGAAGTTTATTATATTGAATTTTTGAACATGAGAAGAATTTCATACTGGATAATAATGTAAGTATTATTTTACCAATTTAATAGCTTATTTTAAGATTTACCTCTACAACATTTGTTTTTCTACTTCTTACGTCAATGAAGTACAACAGAATATTTTTCTGCATATTATTTACGAAATCTTTTTGATATTTTAAATAATTTCTGAAATTTTAAAACATAGAATTTACTCTTCCGTAGTTTATTTCCATGTATTTGTTTATTCAGATCTTCCATGACATTTAAAATATTGGAAAATCTCATCATCCCTGTAGGTCCATAGATGGAATGTAACGGTCGATAAAAAATGTAGATATTATTATTTTAACATAAGTACCTTATACGTTGTGCAAATATGGCTGAGTGTGTGGCTAAACACGTTCTCAGCATTTATAATCAAAAATACAAACCATAAATGATAAAAAGATTTGATTTTTTATATAGTGTAACAATAGTTGTTTCATTTTGAGTTTAAAAATAAAGAAACAGCTGAAAATAAATAAAAATAATAATTTAATGTACCTTTGATAATTTTAAAAATTTGCCATATATTTGTAACAAGACATAAAATGATAATTTAGTTATGACTTTTGTTTTAAAATATTTCCTTATTTCTAAAATATATTTTTATACACTTTGATAATAGTTGATAAATAATGTTTTTGACGTTAATAGAGAAAACAGTCAAGATTTCTTTCAACTTTAGCTATAAGAAACTTCAATGGATGTAAAAATCATCGACTCTCTTGAACTTATATGAAACTACCAAAGTCAAATAGTTGTTCTGAGAGCTAAAGTCTACTTCAGTTGGAAAACATCTCATCATTTTCCCATTGGCATGACATGAAGAGTTTGTTTTTGACAAGTTACATTTCTTGATGTTCTTAAAGGAAATATGTCGATGAATTATTTTTTTGAAAAAGATAATAATACAGTAATTTATTTTTAAGGAGAATTGGGGAGAATCAGATAAAAGTTTCGATAAAATTAATTGCTTTATTCTTTTAAGAGTTTTGTTTACTATAATATAAATATTTAATAAAAAAATTTTTTTTATATAAATTAAACTCCATGAAAAAATTATATAACTAAAAATAGAAAGTTGTTTTGTCATTTTGTTGCAAATAGAAAAAAAATAATTGTCTCGTCATAAGTTCTAACATCCTTAGTTTTTATTCTACAGCAATTAAAATCATCAGTTTGTATTTATAATATATAAAAATATCATGTACCAGTGCAATCAGATTTCTGTAATATCATATTAGAAAGAATAGATTTACTTTTACGGAATCTATAATCAGTAATTCTTTAACGAACAAGTCTAAAAAATTTGAAGTTCTTAAAATAGCGGGAGTCAAATTTATTGTATAATTTCTTAAAGGTACATAAAGTTAAAATAATGTTTAGAATTCAATACTCAAGATAAAATCAGACCTCAAGTAGGATTGAATAAACTATAGTATTGTACAAATTAGACAGAAAATAATAATATGTTTTATAAATATTAATATTATTCTAATTAGAACCAAGGTTGAATGTAAAAATTATAGGTATAAGAGCTAAAAACGATAAAAATTATGAGTAAAATGTTTTGTATAAATAATAAAAGTTAAATGAGTTTTAATAATTTATATTAATTTCATTTTACATTTTTATATATACAGCGAATAAAGCAAGTTATATGCAATATTTATTACGACTTGAATTTGAAAATTAGGTAAAATAAAATAGTTCCAAGAATTTAATACATTATAGCTATAATCATTATAATAAATGTTTCCACAAATTTAATTTTAAAACAAGCTTAAGTTTATTTTTTACCTGGAAATTTATTTTTTTTATGTAATAATTGTTCTTCCCCCATGGTATTAACAAGAAAAAAAATATATTTTTATTTCTAATGGCGGGCACCCTTAAGCAAGTAAGTACATTAGACCATTTAACAAGAAAATATAAATACAGGTAATTTTAGTCTATCTTTGAATGAACAAATGGTATTGAAGTTGCTTATGACATCATTCAGACTATTTATAAATATTCGTCATGGTTTTGATTACTTAAAGATGCAAATTCAATAATTTAAACAATAATTGTGAAATTCAAACAATAAAACTTAAGTCAATAAGTTATATTTGAAAACAAATATTTATTTTATGTCAAAATTTCATATGATAAATGTAAATAGGGAATGCAGTATAAGCACTTTTATAAGAAAATATAATAATTGGAAATACTGTTAAAAACTAAATCGGTCTTCATGAAATTATAATAAACTTTGAAATTAGTTCTCGTCACCCAACTCTTAAAATTACTGAATTTCTTTAATGTTATTAGGTAAACTATTCCTGATTTTCCAAAATTCCCTTTTTTCTGACTAATGACAAATTCATTTCGTTACATTGTCTCATTATAATGTTCTTTGGGCACATTTTAAAGATCAGAGCGTGAGACTAGCATGCTATTTTCTTGTAATATGAAGAAGATAGATTTATCAGAATAACTGAAAGAATGCAAAATTTCTTAAAATTGTGCCTAGAAATATTTAGCATTGTCTGAACTGATTTACGTGAATATACAGTTGGTATGATGGTAAATGAGATATTACGAAAATTGAAATTGCACTTTGTAAATCATTTAATTTAGACGCTTTATTTTAAAGGTTATTTTTGCATCCATAAAACTGATAACATGCGATTAACGAGCTAAAACTCTCTCTCTCTCTCTCTCTCTCTATATATATATATATTTGTTTATTTATATATCTATATTTATAATTATATATTTTTGTTATATATATATAATAAGTTTAGATATATAAGTAAGCAATTAATAAGTTTAGTCCATTTGTCTCACTATGGTCATTTTTGTACTAAATTTAATTAGATTGGGACTTACAATTAAAAGTGAACTATAAATCACTACAAACGAGCACATCTGAGATGGGAATTAGAACCACCAATTGTTGAATCAAAGAATAACCAGAACTTTCAGTTAATTGTTATGCCTAGTTATTAATTAAAAAAACAATTCGAATAATATTTTTGTAGATTCTGTTACATATAAAAATGTATTTCTCAAGTTGTTTTGCGTTACTTTTACGGAGTATATTAAACTAACATTTAGTGAGAGTAAATTAAAAATGTTACATTAATGCTACATTCATGGGGAATTTAATCCATTAAAGAGACGTTTCTCAATTTCCACAAACCATTTTCTTGTTAGTAAATAAATATATTCCTTTATTGAAATATTGGTTTAATCAATTTAACTGATTCAGACTTAAAACTCAAAAAGAAGCAAAATATTTTCGAAAATGCAACTTTTGTAGTCACTATATTTCAAAATTCTAGGAATTCATTGATTCTAATACTGCATTTGTAAATGAAACAACTTTGTTTTCTTAAACTATAAGACTTAAAACAGCAGTAAAATTATTGCAATTAAGTTTAATTAATGTATAACTCATCTCAAGCATAAATAAATTCAAAATAAATGTGTTTCATTTTTAGGAGCCAGTAAACAGTGCTTTCGGAATTCCTTTGAATTTCAAAGTAAATGACGGAAAATAATCCCTAAAATGTTTGCTACACATGGGATTGCTGATGTAAACATCACTTTGTATCACGATAGGGAAGGAAGTTCTCTAAAAGCTATTCATGATTAATGGGGGTCTCTAGGGGAGAAGAAGGAAAGCATTGAACTAATTTTATACTTAATCCTGTAATTTTTCTGAATTGATGCTCTTCAGAAGCATTTGGCTCTAGAAATGACTAAATGTAATTACTCAGAAATATATATATATATATATTCTGTAAAATAACTATAATTATAACTTAAATAAGAGAATGAGAAAATTTTATTTTTCTTTTAAATGTATATAAATAATCAAATTAATAGTTTTTTTTTTTTTATAAAACATTTATTTTTATTTTGTTTGTTTTTTATTTTAATGATTATTTTGTTCTTATTTATTTTGATATGTATTAGTAAGGTAATTAATTATATTTATAAAATTCTATTAAATGTGGTGAAAAAATATCTAATAGTTATGTATACTACCCAATATTTGTGATTTTATTTACTATCTAGATTTATTTCAGTTTTTTTTAGAAAAAACAACAGAAAGATTAGAGTGACAAGAATTTCTAAACAACATCGAGAGTATTGATTTATTTTTCTTTCTTTTTGTGAAGTATCAAATATCTTAATATAAATCGAAGAAAAAGACACCCCATAAACACAGCCTTAATGGATTTTTATCAAATTTAAAAATAAGTCACGCAGAGATTTAGGAAGTAAGTGATTTATAAAACGTGTTGTGTGTGTGGTTTCTTAGATGAGCGTAAAAGGTCAGATTAAAGTGCCAGAGATTTTCATTTTTATGCACGTTGAATTTTGAACTTAAAGATTAAATTTCAAAACTCTATTTGGACTAAAATAACTAAAACTTTTCATAAGAATATTGATATACTTTATTATTTTAGTTTTATTTTTGACTATTTTATTTTTGTCTGTTTCTACATAAACTTATTTTACATAAAATAACATAATATATAACAAATAAATTCACATTCTTATAACTTGACAAAATTAAAATTGCTAAAGTTTAGTTTAAAAATCTTTAAAAATAGTGTAGTGAATTAATGATACATACACATTTCTAATAAATAGTGTTGCATTTTATTTTTTGTTAAATTCTGTTTTAAAAACATAAACACGGGTCTCATTTCTCTAGGTTATATTTCAAAATAATCAGTTTTCAGATTACTATTCAAAATGAAAATGTTATCACATTGATAATGATAATAATAAATATATAAATAAAAAACTATAAAGTGATTTCTCATTAAAGCAATTTTTAACTAATCTGTTAAAATATATATAATTTTTATTTAAGGAGTAGATTTATATTAATTTAATTTACGTAGATATTTTAATTAGTGCCAAAAAATTATGACTTGGAAACAATAGAAATTATTAACACATTTTAAAATACCACTTAACATAACACTTATAAATAAATTTATTTTGAATTTTATTGTAATTATTTTTAATAATTTTTTAAAAATAAAAGCATTTTACATTTTTGTACAAATATGTTAAGCACATATACACACACACACTCTCTCTCACTCTCTCCACATATTCAAAATTTTAATTTTTGCATGTCTGTTAGGGTGAGTATTTAGAATTAGATATACGTGTATTGGGATATACAAATATGTCACAGCATCTATGAAAACTCATACTAGAAAAATACAACATGGTGACTTTTAATAAAACTTCACATAGCAATTTCACTATTATAGGTAATTTTTATATATTTTTGAAATAAATGAATTGTAACTGCTAAATATACAATAAAATAGTTGTGTATTTTTGAATAATAAACATAAGAGAAAAATTATTCCATATTAACATTCTTTAAATGTGTTGCTGAAAAAAATGTAAATATCATCACAGGTTCTTATATTTTTTCAATAAAAATATAGGATATAAAAGGATATTTAAATGACAATCCCTACGAGATATTTCATAAAAGAATAAACTACATATTTTTCTCAAAAAAAAGGAAGTATTAAAGAGAAAATAAAATGTCATTTTTCAAAACGAATGTTATACTTAATGCAAATAAAATACTGTAATATTTTATCTTAAATTATACAAAATTCTCAAGAAACTATCTTTTAAGTATAAAGGCAGACAAAATAATGTATTTTAAGGAATTATCTTGTTCGTTGCGTGTTAAAAATATAATTAGGAATATTATATATTGTAAAATAAACACTGGGGAAAAGACATTTCATTAATATCAAGCACACAGTGTGGCATAATAAATATATTATTTATTTTTGCGCGCATTTTTAAAATCTAAAAGCGCTTTTCCACTAGAATTTTATTTTTTAATAGTTATATTTATCATTCTAGTGTCATTTATTACCACTCACTCATTTGAATCTCATTAGGCTTATGAATCAAAAGCACATAAGTATTCAGATTAACATTTTTAATCTGAATTCTTATGTGCAGTAATATTAATTAGAAGAGTAGATTAAATATCAGTAAATTAAATAGTAACAGTAAAATTAACATTTTCTTATTTATCATTGATGTTTAGATTGATTCCAAAAAATAATAATAATAAAATAAACTATATCATTTAATAATGAAAAAATGAATACAGACTATTAATGAAATATATTATTTTACACTTGAAATATCTTTTTAAGTGAAGGTCTTTGTAAAATACTTAACCCAATATATACATTTAACCAATAGAATTAAAGTATAAATGAAACAAAATCATTTCACTATAAGCGCTTTATAACTTTTAAAATATTTATGTCGATGAAAATGTACACAGTTTTTTCATCATAAGTAATAATTTCCTGTCTTTTAATATAAATGAAATGCAGAAAATTTTGTGACATAATTATGAATTAAACTATTGATTTTCGTACTATAATTAAATTGTACTGAATTAATGGGGAAAATTTGAATTTATGAGAGAAATATAACATAATTTATAACTCTTCCAGTTAACATATTCCAGATAATAAATTGTGAAACTTTCAAAGTTGAAGAGTTAGTCAGAAGGATAGATCAGAATTAAAGGCAAAGAATTCAAATGAAATATTCTGCTGACAATATTATCAAGTGAATTTTAGATATACACAGAAGATTACATCACTGATGCTAAATGTGTGTGCGTGTATTATAGTTGGTAAAATAATTTGAAAAGGAAAAAAAAAACTGAATTATATGTATATATTTATTGCAATATTTTATCACTATCTTTCGTGGTACATTTGTGATAGGATTTAGAAGAAAACTTATCCTATACAACTTTTTCTCTTATCTAGCAGAAATTTATTGATGGAGTCAGAATTGGGGCATGGTGCCAATTCTTATTAAAAGCTCTGAACTGCATGAATGGCACACGCCTAAAATTTCTGATTTCAGTGTATTTTGTGAATTTATCATTATTTCAGTTAAAATGTGGTTCTCAGTATGATCTTTTCCGAAAAAACATGATAAACTTACTTTAAAATATTTTATAATTTATTAAACATGGCAGATTCTTATTTTTTTATACTGTCATTAATGTGCAGCCTTGAATATACACAATTAAGTTAATTATTAAAACTTATATCTTTCAAATGTAAGAGGTATTTTTTTAAAATTTTGATAGCAACTTTATTTCATTTGAAACACTGAAAGCTGTCACTTCTTTGAATTAATTTATCTGCGAGATGTTAAAGTGGTATATTTAAAGTATCCATACGAATATCAGTAGTTATAATAAAATTATTAGGTGGCCTTGCTGGATTTTTAAGTTTAATTTAGTTCACAAATTTTCTGAAGGGGAATTATTTGATTTTAAAGTTTTCCTTCCTCTTAAAATTTCATATGTTTTGTTGAAAAAATGCTTCAATTCTATTATCGTTTTCAATAAATAGGAAAACATATAATTTTAAAATGTAAGTGTGTCGCTTATATACCCTACATTAGCGTTGTATAAGTATTTAAAAATATGTCTGCGGATGCTGATTTTGCTACAGCAAAGTTCCTTGGTTCTTAGTCCATTGTTGGGCTCTATCAGTTTGTCAGAATCAACCGGGTGGAAATCCTTGTAATTAAGAAGTAGATGCCAAGCAGAAGACTCTCAATACTTGACTTTTCACCCCAGAGGTATCATTTCACTTGGTGGACATTGTATTCCCAAACTATTTAATATCTCAGCCACCTTTAACGAGCACGACATTTAAGCTGGAACCTGAAATCACTTTCGATAATGAGAGTGAAGCTCTAACTAACAGTCATGTCTGTGGATGTAACATCAAAATTTATCCGAGCAAAAATGAATGAAAAACATACTAGAAATAGCTAAATTTCTCTGAGGCATGAGCCCAAATATTCAGCAAAATTAGTTTCATATTGACAAAATTCTTCTAGAATTAAAAATCAGAAAAAAATAAAGCCGGCAAAATTTTTTCAAGCTGTAGTTAGCAATCAACATTTAATCCTGAAAATAATTATCTTTTACTCATCTATCTATTATTGTATAAAAAAGGAAAATAAAGCTAATAAAACCTAAATCTATTTCTTTTCATAGTTATATTTACAAAATGAAAGAGATTTATCATGTTAAGTTAATAACATTGCTTAAAATAAGAAGTTAGTACTTAGTTGATTTTCTGAAAAACTATTAGGAAAGGTGAAAAATGTAGTTTGTTTAAAAAGAGATGAAAATATTTTTGTTGATTATATAGCATATAAATATGTGATATTTCTAAAAGAAATATATAAATGTTGATTTTCAACCCCTTTTTCCATTTGTATCGACTATTTGTATTGAGATATATTCTTAAAATTTTATTCCAGATTGTTCCTTATTACTAATCATGTAACTTTAGTGCGATGTATATATATAACATAACACAAACGCCAAATGCATCTATATTGTATGAATTATTTTCAAGTAACTAAATATGAGAATTCTTTTATAAAATAATAAAATTTACTTAAATCATTTTTTAAGAGACATTATGCTTCAGCTTACCTAGATTTAAGATAATATAAGGTATAAAAAATAAGAAAAAATAAATTAATTAAATTAACATATCTCAACTATGGATTCTTTTAATGTGGTGAGACTAAGCAAAATTTAGTAGAGATTTGTTTTTCTGTGCTTCTTTTAAGTATATTTTTTTAAAAAATTATAAAAAATAAAATTTTCAAAAATTTTTTTGTCAGAAGTATGTTTTTGAATTATAAGATACTTCTGACAAAAAATTTTAAAAATAGATTTTAATAACGGAAATCAGTGAAAGCTAGTTTAAATATTTAATGTAAATGAATAAACTTGGTACATCAATTAATTTATTATACCTAACAAGAAGCGGAACTTCAGAACAAAATTAATATTTTGCTTTATTACTGTGAATTTAATTTGAATCCCATTATAGAAGTTAAGGTTCTTATAAACATTTGTGCGCTACATGCGAGTACTATCCAGAAGTCAATAAAAAGTGAAACAATAAACTAATTTATGTATTCAAATCAGATTAAGAATCGTTTATATGTTATAAAGATTTCTATTGCGTATCATAAATTCGATTGAATTTCCATTTCTATCTTATCGCAGTAATAAATTCGATATAAAAAAAAAAAAAAAAAGAAATCGGTAGAAACATGTTTTTCCTCATTTTGGCTATCTTTTCAGCAGCATACCTGTTATGTAGGAGAAAACGCATTAACAGGGTGGAACGTTGCGTGACGACGCCAGGAAACGATTATGAACATCATAATATGGAAATCACATACACTTCACCATGAATTGGATGATTAATTCTTCGAGGGAATTTTGATCAAGTGCTGTTATTTATGATAAATTTTTTGTAAATCAAGTAAAATTTAATTAGTAGTCTTGCAGGACTGATAATATTACATAGATTGATGTAGCTTTGTTAAATATTAATGCGTTTTTTTACAAATGAACAGAAAATAAATGTGTTATACATACTGAGATAAAATTACTGAAATGAGATTTCTGTTTACTTTTTGGTTTATTTTTTGTTAGGAAAGTAGATTCTTTATGAATTTATGAAAGAGAGTAGCTATTATCAGCCACTCATGTTTTTTCTTCTCTTTTAATTAAGAACAATTTTTGGTTTTTTTTTTCTATCGAACTATTTAAAATTCAAAATTTACAGGAAACTATAAACTGAGAAATAGATTCTTTACAATCAAAATTCTTCATGCGTAAATAAGGGATTTTAAATGCTTATTTACAGTCCATGTTTTCTGTTTTTTAAATTTCCTGTTTAATTAAAAAAAAACCAAGATTTTCCAGCTATTTTAAAAATTTATAATAGAATTTCAACAAGCAACTTTAAAATGACTTTCTTCAAATGTTTTGTTTCAATTTCTGTATTTCATGCATTGGATCATTTACATGTTATAAGAAAATAATCCTTTTATTGTTCTACTTGAAAAATGCTGCTTCAAAGTTTATGTGCTAAAACTTAGGGTTGTTAGTTCTATATCAAAAGTTTATGTGACTAATAGAAACATCGAAAGAAGACATTTTAGCTTATGAATGCAAAATATTGAAATTTCAGTTTTATGATATAACTAATACAAAAACTAGCTCAGGATTGAATACGATATACGAATACCCGTAAGTAAAATTAATTCTCAATAGTTAGAAGCTATTAAGAGAATGCGCTCGCTTCATCTGCAGTGGTTGAATAAACTGGGCAATGCGACTGCGCGTAACGAGGGCGTGTCTTTTTTATCAGGGGTGGAGTTTGCTCTCTGCTAACTTCCGCAACAGAGTTTCTCAGACCCCCGTTTTGCTGATTTCATTCCCCTTCCCCTATTTCTAGTCCCTTTGAACACTTTCCAATCAATAAGTCAACTACCGAAACGATAATGTCTGGTGAATGGGAAATCAGGGACATTCACAGAATGAATTACAAAAAGTTCTACTTTACTTTCAGCCACTTAATTGCTGTAAGTTTCATTAAGAAAAAGCTGGATTTCGTTTAATGTTTATTCTCCTTTCCAGGATTTTAAAAGTTCCTTGAAGCAATAAAATAGTTCTTTTCATTGTTGTTTTGAGTTTTACAGTTTGTTATTTGAAAATTCTCAGTTGTAAAATTTGAATTTCAAACCTTTTATTAAAAAACTATGACTATTCTTGATAATATACGTGATTATTGTAAACAAGGAACCATCGCAAGAAATCACAGAAAATGAGGCAACTTATTGAAACCTTTCTTTGCACTTTAGAATCCATTAAATATTTTTTAAGAAAGTAGTAGATAATAGAATAAAAGCATCATAATGTATAGTTCTTAAAATCACTTTCAACTATAAAACTCATGGGTATTTAAAACGTAAAGTACGATTTTAAATGCAAACTGTATTATACAGATCAGTAAAAAGAGTCATTTCCTTACAGAAAAGATTTGTTTGTTCATCATTTCAACAAATCTTGATTATTTTCATGAACATGAAAAAGAGGGAAATCTCTGGTTAAAATTTATAACCTTCATACAATTCTTTACATTCACTATAAGCAAAAATTTAACAAATATTTATCAGAATTATATCCCTGGTGACATGAACTGAAAGAATAATTCAAAGCAGTTTCAGGCTCACTAACGCTTAGTAGAAAAGTAATACAGATATCACTTAGAAGAATGCTATTTTGGGTTACTTAGAGGAAATCATTACTCATTGTAAAGATTTTATAAATACAGATACACATTGATTTTTCTAGCAATTTATTAACAGCTTAAATTACTTATCATTCTTTATACAAAGCAGTGTATGTTGTGCCACAAAAATTGCAATAATTCGTGATAATTATGCTAACTTTGTTAAAAATAAATTTACATAAAATAGAAACTTAAATTTTTTCAATTAAATATTTCAAAATTATAAAATATTTTACACCACAATTTTTTATTTTCTCAATAATGAAATGATACAAACATAATTAGCAAATAGTTAAGTCAAATAAATAAATTTAAAACTACAACAGAATATATTTTTGAATTTAAATTTTAATACTGAAAATATTTTGTAGAAATTTTTGCTTATAACTTGAAAAATAATTATCCGTAACTAAATAATTCGATAAGAAAAATGTATAGTTTATTTCAAAACTATTTCACTTACAGAGAGTGTAAGACTGTTATTTTTTATATTATTAAGATACATTTCTTTTTAATATTTTTCAAAGAATAGTACGTAGAATTTTTCATATTTCAATCAATATTAAAATCTTTTTCAATGATATTTATTATATAATTTACGTATGTTTTTGAAAACTTTTTTTATTCTCTGTCATAAATTATTTTAAAAATTATATAAATATAGGTGCCAAAAATCTTACTTATGAAATGTGTCTTGAATTTTTCAAAATTGGAAAAGTTCAAACAATTTATTTTTTTAATTAAATGCTTAGTAGAATCATATTAAATTAAATGACTCATTACTTAACTTTTATAATAGCAGACTAGATTAAATGAATTTATGAACAAAGTGTTTTACATGATAAAAATTTGAGCTATAAATATTATTCATTTTGCATTTCTATATTTTAACACGCACACTTTTAGAAGCAAGTGATACTATCATATATCTGATTTTTTTAGAAGATTAATATGTAATTATACCTAGTTTTTATAAAAATAGTAAATTTACTTGAAACAAGCTAAAAATTCCCTAGAGTGAAATATTTAAGAATGAAGAACTTAATGAATCAAACTGAGATTAAATTCTCAAATAAAATGCTAATAATCATGAAAAATAATATTTTTTCAAAGACTATGATTCTTCCTATTTGTGAAGGAAGAATTACTTAAAAAGTGTGTAACAATTACTATAAACTATTCTACTTGTACTACTCTTACTTACTATACTTTTACTAATATAACTCCTACAATTTATTAATTAGCATCATTTCACCATCAAAACTTTTTTCTTTACAGAATATCTCATTTTGCTTATGATAAGGTATCATAAGCAAAATGAGATATTCTTTATAGTAATTAATTTATTATTACTATAAAGAAGTTTCTAACTTACTTACTATAAGAAATTATTGTTACTATAAAGAAGATTAGTATGGGTAGGGGAACAGCCTTTAATAAACTGGGACACATACTCCAAGAAGATACGTATGTTGTCTCGGTCAAACGGTGTGCCATAATGTAAGTGTCTACTAGATAATCTCCAAAGATACCTGCCGAGGTGGCGAAAAATTTCTTCTGGTGTCTACAAGAGGTTGTTGCACTGTGGGGATTGTTGTCAGACCAAATATGTTGATTGCATATGTTGAAAATGGATTTTGTACTGAATGTTGCCTCATCAATAACTAATACTAATACAGGAAATCGTGGATTGTTATTCTTCCCTAACAGCCACTGCACAAATAATGCCCGGCAGAAATAATTATCTGTCTGCGAAGGTAGCACTTTTTGCACGTGGTAGGAGTGCATGCGTTCTTCGTTTGAAATACGCCATACCGCTGGTTGAGAAATACCCATTTCGTAAGCCACCACTCGCGTACTTGTGGAAAGAGCAACTTCAAATCTAGTCAAAACTCGGTCTTCCATTTCTGGTGTCCGTGCATTTCGTGAACGTCTTGCATTCGTATTTGAAATGGCAAGCAAACCGCTTTTTCGTAGTCGTTGATCAACACTGGAAAAGGTAGGATGACTGGGAATACAACGGAGTTGGAAACCGCTGTTTGTACAATCTTCATTCTTCACGTCCATTCCCTTTTGTCCCACCGTGTATGAAGTGCATATATCAGGATATTCTTCTTACATTTACGCCGCCATAGCATTCATGAAAATGTTCGGTTGATTTTATCCAGATAATACTTGAAGCGATGATGATGCGCTGTTTTTAAAGAACAATGTCTACTCTGATTGACTTTCTCCAGTAACCAAAAAAAAGCCAAACGAATGTTCTCTGCTTTTTCTCTGTGGAAATTTACATACAATAAACTCGTGATAGATTCTTGATGCGTTTCTCCTTTCTTCTTTTCTGCCTCTCAGAGAGAAAAGCGACCCTATGTTCCTATGTAATTATTGCTTTTGTATGGGTAAGTACTATATCTCCTCTAAATTTGTAAAAATAATTAATTTAGAATAACTCTCTCTCTCTCTCTCTCTCTCTCTATATATATATATATATATATATATATATATATATATATATATATAT
>JAPDSC010118371.1:209086-232706 GCA_026290005.1 Latrodectus geometricus
TATATATATATATATATATATATATATATATATATATATATATATATGTAAGTATGTATGTGTGTATGTATGTCATTAATTATTTAATTGACCTAAGAAATTGAAGAACTTCGTATCTTTCTTATTTTAAAAAAATTTATCAAATTCTTTAGAATGATAACAAAGATATTTGCTCTATGAATTCATGTAGAAACAAGTCTAGATCATTATTTACATTAGAATTTGAACGTTTAGAAACTAATCGTTGCTATTTTCAAAATTGAATGTAATAAATGCATTTTTAATCCTTTTCATTTATACTAGAAACAAAATCATTAATTGTTATTAGGTTAAAAGTTATTAAGCTGACAAAATTTTATAAGGAAATGTAAAAAATCTATTCTTTATTTTTATCGGAAAAGAGGCAGAAATATTAGAAACTTTTTTTTATCAGGATTTAAAGAATCTGGGAAGAAAGAAATACAATTAAAAGAATGAGATTTTTGTGCGTTATAGAGGAAATTTTGAACTCTGAAATTTCACTATAAATGTATAACTTTTACTCTGTTAAATGAAAATTAATTATTATGAAAATTAATATATATGAAGATCATAATATAAGCAGGAGTTCATTTTGTACTATGTTTATTATTATGGGTTTAATTGTGTAATGTGTGAATTCTCATTATGATTCTGGGTAATTTCTGGTTTTTATAAGTTGGAGAAATTCCTTTATTCCTCATGCGGCTGATTGAGCTCGGCATTTCCATTCAGTGATTATTTTTTTCTCGAAGACAAATTTAACCAAAAACGTCTATTCAGAATCATTACTAATTTCGCACTCATAATTGGTAGGTAGAATTTGAACATAGAAAAAGTTGTACTGTAAACCAAAGCACTAGCCATTTGTCAAAAAGTGTGGAAAATGAACAATGTTGCTTGGATTTAAATATTACTGAATGTGCTGCTAGTTAATCCATCGGTCATAAATATTATAATAGTGTCACTAATGTAAATTAGTTTTTATTCATAGGCTGCTTTATACATCACTACTTTCCAATATCCTTTATTCAAATATAAAATCTTTATATCCCACGGAATTTTTATGAATAAAATTAAGCTCAAATGTCACCAAGACTGTATTTTTAGAATTTTATTTCCCACTGCATGTTACTCAATGTTGATAGATACTCAAATTTGATGGAAAAAAAAACATCCATTGGAAGTGTAATTATTTAACTCAATTAGCTTAAAGAATTATAAACTTGACATTAATACCGGTCGCTTCGATTTAATGTCAATTTCTCTCTTCTTACCGCAATCAATTACGAACTGCTCATTTCATTTCTACAATATTCTTCTTAGGTAATAACTTATATGAAAGTGCATTAAATATGTTTAAAATGCCTTCCAACATCTTAGAGCATCTACACATCCTACTGTGAGATTCTTATAAATATTTGAAAGGTATATCTTTCCAACATTACTTTCTTCCCTTTTGCGAGAATAATATTACTTAATTTAGTTGTACTCTGTAGAAATGTTTTTGTATGTAAAATTTTCAGTTTTATAATAAAATTGCTTCTAAAAAATAACATTCTAGCTTCAGGAGAATTCTCTCTTCTACTTAAGGGAAATGTGTCAAAACATTTAGGTTGCTGTTACCAGTGAGATTTTAGCAAATGTTTGAAACCGAAACCAAATGGTTTTAGACTTCATTATCTACAGTCATATTTTATCTTCATTACACCCATTTAAGCAAAATTAACAATTTTTATACTATATTAATCTTTCAAGATATTATGAAATAAGAGTTCAAAATTTCATTCCAATATCCGAAGAATGTTTAAATTTGTTGCATTATGACATGCATTCAATTTAAATAGGTTAAAATATGAAGATTTGAAGAAAAAAAAAGCACACACACATATTTTTCATGATATTTTAGAAATTCAAACACACACAATTAAACAGTGACCAAATACCAAATATATATATATCTTTTTAAACTTTTACACTCAGTGTGTAATTTTATATTAACGCAGAATTTGTTTGGCATATTTAATTAACATCATGTATTTCGATCCAATTTCTGAAAATGCTGTTCGAGGAACTACTTAATTTAGATTCAATCAGATAAATGGGAATCAATAATTTTTTCAGTCTATTATAAATGAGAGATTAGTTTATATATAAATACCATAAATGTCACAAAACAGAAAGAGCAAAATGTTCTTTTATTGAACCTTTCCTCTTGCTAGAACGTCAAATAAAAGATGTGTCATTAGTTGCCGACTACCAGTTTGGTGATGTATACATGTGACAAACTCTGCAGCAGCAGAAGAATGGATGTTCTTTTTTTTACTATATAACCCGTAATCTTTTATTTTCGTAGATCACCAGCGGCAAATAATATAATGCATTATTTCTCAGCAATGATCGATTGACTTCGTTTAGAAATAAATACCTTTGATTTATTTAGTTGAAGATTGTTTTGTGTCAAAATACTCCTTATCATTTGAAACAAACCAATATATTAAATACAGAAGGAAAAACTATTTAACTAATTTTGCTTTCCTATCTAAATGCATCAAGCTATACAATCCCATTAAGGAGATTACTGCCCTAAATAAAATTAAGAATCATAATTAATTATTATTATTACTTATTTGTTTTTAATATTATTTTTGTTTAAATAATTTGTGTATTAAGATGAACAAATAATCTTAGAATGTGCTAATAAATTTTTTTCAATAACTTATTGGTTGTATGTTAGCCAATTATGATAGAATAGTTAATAATATAATGTAATGGATGCTTGTTGTGATATTTGAAAGTATCATTGCATTAAAGAATATGAAAAATTTTCATAGAAAAATTTGTATTGTAAATGATTGCTTGTTTACTATCAAGTTGAGCAAGTTTCATTTGGAAAGAATTAAATTATTATCTTCATTAATTTTTAAAACCTGCTTATGATATTTTTAAGTCTTTCTAATAAATTATTCAAAGAAATATAGTTCTGACTAATTTATCTGATTGGGATGTAATAAAACAAATGAGTTTCTATATAAATTTTATTCTGTATATTTTATACTTTTCTTTACTACAAATTGTTGATTCTGTAAGGGAAAGTTTTAAATAAATGGCAACATAACTTAGTGTAATACCCAATTAACTAAAAAATAAATAAACTTAATTGTTAATGAAGTTATAAAAATCATTTTTAGCTTTAAGAATTATTTCTAAACTCAAATTCATTATAGGGTAATAAATACAAGATTTGCACTAATCTAGGAATTAGAAAAACAATGAATTTTACAGATGTATTTTTAACGGAATAAAAATATATCTTGAAAGAAACTAAACAATTCCTTTTTAAATGTCAAATTGAATTGAATTTCTCCCATATAGTAGGACATCATTTTAAAGTGTTGGAGTTTATAGTTAAAAATAATGCAACAATAGTAATCTATATTTATTCCAAATACATTGTCTGTGATTGTTTGTGAGTATTTTCGATGGGATATGGGAAAAATGAAAGTATTTAAAATATAATTTCTTGACAATAGTGAATCTCCAAACAGGAAATGTTGATTAGTGTATCTAGAAATATTATTTATATCATATTAAGAATAATATAAGTAGATACCAAGATAAATTAATAATAATTCTGTTTTTTAATAATGATTAAGTGTGAAAAATAGCTAATAAACATTACAAATTCGTAACATATTGACTAAAGTCATTAAAGGTTTCAACAGTTACAAAGTATACAAAAAATGAATTTATCTAATATCCTTTAAATTATTATAATAAAACTTCATAATATGAATTGTGGTAACGGTATGAAAAATATACTTAGTATTATAAGTTCTAATAATATTTAATTTAAAAATTAAAAAAAATAATAAACTGTACTATATTACTTTGTAATAAAAATTTTTATTATGTTACTTATCTTATCTCATAACTTTTATTTTCTCAGAGAAAAAAACAATCATGACTAAGCAAAATCAATTAATGCTATATTGATTAATCTAATGAGAACTTTATATGAATTATTTATGAAACTTTGTCTTTTTAAGTATTGCATCAAGAGAACTAAGTATTGTATTCAGTTCCGTTTCTCAGAATTTCCAAGGTTCTAATAGTACAATTTCTATATTAGTTCTTAATTTGATCATTGAAGAATAATTTTAAGAAACAGAGATAAAAATGAAAATATGTTATACTTTTAAATATTGCTCATTTATTAATCTGTTTTTGTATTATATATGCAATTATTATTTTAGATCGTTTATACAATTTATTTTTTGTAAGATTTATTTATATTTCCATCCTTCATCAAATTTACAGTTTTATGTTTATGTTCATAAAATAATATAAAGAAATTGAATTAAAGGAAACTATCTCTTGATGTAAATAATAATCAAAAAAGACCTAACCAGCACTGTAAACTATGAAAATCATCAAAAAATCTTTCAGAAAAAAATGTTTTTTGAATAGTAAGAAGTATTTTAATCAATTGAAAATAGCTTTTCAAAGTAAATTTATTCATTTAGATCAAATAAAATATGCATGTTTAAAGAGTCTTATGCATTTATAACTAGCTCTGCTTTTCTTTCATTTTATTATTGTTGACGAAAATTATACTTAAAAAGATTCCGTTTCCATGAATTTCAGAAAACACCAATATCTACTAAAATATAATAAATTACAGCTAAATTATGCATAATACACTCAATTTATAAATGGGATAAAATGAAAGCTCCATTAGGAAAGCATATTCACGAAAAAAAGGAAAAAGTGTGTTACTCCACAAAGATATAGCTAATTCCCCTGTAATAATTTTTTTGTGGAATACGAGAAAAATGAACTTTTTCAGTAAAAATGCATTATTCTCTTTTAAATTAAAACAGAAAATTTGGAAACTTTGATAAATCAAATAAGTTGTCCTCAGTTCTAAAAGTAAAAGAAATAATTTATGCAAAAGCTCATTTAAGTCATGTTTACCATTTCTAATGTTTACATAAATAAAATAAATTTTAAAATATTTACGAAATGTTTTGATAAGTGCATTAAGGAAATATTTTTGCTTTCCATTTAATTTACTGAAATTGTCCTTTATAATTAGTTCTTTTCTTTGTTGGCATATTTTGATATACATGTAGACCAATACGAAATTCAAAAGGAAAATATTATTTTAATATTCATTACTTTTCTCACATTATGCTTCCTTTAACTTTATTATTTTAATATTATTTTAATATCTGTTAATTTAAATATAAAAGTATCTGAAATTTTTTATGATATCATTAGTTTTCTTTTTCAAAATTATAACTATAAAAGTTTGAATAATATAAAGATATTGAAAAGAAGTAAGTTCTTGAAATACTAAAAATATTCTTTCCCATGTTAATTTTGACATATTTATTGGTAAGAAAAGATAACCAGTAAGCAAATATTTTTAGGATAAATACTTAAAAATTTTATCTAAACCTACACTCAACGTATGGATTAACTGAGATAGAGGCGAATAAAGAATTTCTCCTTTATTTGGTGTAAATTATAATAATTTAAAGTATCACAGAAAATCCTTCTTAAAGTCCAAAAGAAATTTATTTCTATAAAAATCATTTATTTTTTTCTTTCTATAATTTTCTTTAGCTAAATATTATTTTGAGAAATTAACGGAAACTTAATTCAAGGCTATGATATATAATAAAACATTAATATGCGCATTAGAGTTACTTAATGTCATGAAGATAAAATGCAAATGAATTACAGTATTTAAAATCCAGCATGAAAATACCAAAATAAAAGATAAAATCATACATTATTGCATTGATCAAATTATATTCTTATAAAAAAGTTTTTATAAGTTACTTATTATTTCATTTCATAAAAATGAAAGAATAAGTAGCTTCTTGTAAAAATATATAAATAGTATATCCATATAGATCATATAGTATAAATCCAAAATGTTTTTAATCACGTTTATTGTAGAAAAATGTTTTATTTATGTTGCTTTATTAGTAACCTTTAAGAGTTATCTTTGAAAATAATATGATAAATTAGGAAATTAAGCAGTAAAATTTTACTTTTTGTAATAAATGTTCTTGTGTTAAGTGTTTTTGTAACTTATTATTCTTAGACTGATTAACAAAGATACAATTAAGCTAGAAATTAAGTTTTTAACAGTTAAATGAATTTATTAAATAATTTAAAATACATTTATTAAGTTTGATATTAAAAATAGTAAAAATAAATGTATAGAGTTCATTGTAGATAACATATTTACATCCTTCCAAATAAGTAGTTATAAAATTTTAGAAATTTAGATTTTAACAAATTTTATTCAAAAATATTTTACTATATAAAAATGAAAATAACCTTTACATCACATATTAAAAATTAAATATTAAAAATCAATTGAAAACTAAGTTCTTAAATATAAGATGTTGTTGAACTTTTTAAATCAATTTTTAACTTTTGCGGCAAGTATTAAAAATGCGCAACAGCTTTAACATTTTAGTGTTAAATTTGTTGAAGATTATTAACAATTAACTATATATATACACCAGATATTCTAATTGTACAAACGAAAATTCTAATTTTTAAGTGCAAATGGTTTAGTTTTATAGGAATAAAAATTTTAGTTATAATCGTTTTATTTATATTAGAGAATTTAAACTAAGATCTTTTTTATAATTAAAGTTAAATCATGATAATAACGATGATTGTGTAACACTAAAGTCTACCGAGAAAACTTCATTTAACAAAAAAATAAGTGAGAACGTTTTCAATGAATAAATAAAATATCGTAATTTTGAACTAGGAATATGTTAATTAGATTCTTTTGATTCTATTTACTAAAACTGCAAAAATCTTTCATTTTAAAATTTTGTGTATTTTAATTAAAATTTTAAATTTATAAAAAATAAAAAGAAGTGTATTCATATACATTATGAAATAATATTCAGAAACGATTTCAAAGTATTCTTAAGAATTCTTTAAAATAATTTAGAAGGCTTATAAATGAAGTTTTTTAATAACTATAAAAATACACACGTATGATAGCAATAAATGCTTAAATCATAAAAAAGGAGCCTTTAAAATATATTATTTCTAAAATGTATTCATAATCCGCAAAGAAATTTAATTGAGTCATATGACTGAATTAAATTTCTTTTTGTTGTTTACTCGATTTAATTTAATAACATTGTATCAAAAAACAATTTTTTTTCTCGTCTAAATTTTGAAAATTTTAAAAAAATTGTTTTTATAAGAAGGATTTTTATACAAGACTTCTAATTAACTTATTAACAAATTTAAGGTAATTACATTTAACACACCATGCTTAGGATTAAGATTTTTATTTAAAAAAAGTAACCAAATTTAACACATATTCTTTTTCATTAATAAATATTTTATGATGCACACTATTTATGTATAGTGATTTTTTAGTCGTTTTATTTTTACAATTAAGTGCAACTAAAATCTGAGACTTTTCTTGAAAGAGAAAACTAAAGCGTTCTTACTTATGACATTATTTTAAATGGAAGATAATAAAATATTATTGCTTATACTGCATTTGTTCTTAAAATAAATTTTTACTTTTATATAATAATTTTATTGTTTTATTTTTTTAAATTATTTTTTTCTGACAGTAATATATTTAATATTTGGTATAGTATTAAAAATATTAAATATGTATTTTAAAAATCGGCATTTTCAATAAAACAAAGTTTCGTCACTCTTTTGAATTTACACAACAAAGTTAAAAATATTTACAATTTTTTAAAAATTTTCCAAAATTTTAATTAGAAAATGCTTATTTTCTAATTTGTCTATGTCTCGACATTTATTTTTGGATATTAAGTGTTATTTTTAAATAACTATTTCATTAATATAAGTAAATGAAATAATAATTTAGTTTTGCAAGCTAAATTCCTTGTACATTTAAACCATTTTACATGAAAGTTAAATAATTTGTGAATTATAATTTTTAAATTTAATAATTATACATGTTTCACAGCAAAACTAAAAAAATATTTCAATTACGAACTGTGCTTAATTTAAGAATTATTTTGCATTAAAATTAGTAGTTTAAAAAAACATACACAAGTACAAAATTTTCTAATAATAAATATTACGTACAACCAAAATTATACTCCATTGGATTTCAATCCAGTATTAAAAATTAACATATTGCTGAAAATTGGTTTGTTTTAAACCGATGATCATCATTACTATTTCAGTTGGATTAGTGTTAAAAAAATTTTTTTAAAGATGAATATTTAACTCATTATTTTTAAGGCGAAAATTGAATGTAAATTATTTTTTCACTTATGGAGTTCACAAAATGTATGGAACTTAAACAATAGTTTATGTCATGCTAATAGGAGCTTCCACTCATGGCCTAGTGCTTGGATAGTGCTCCTTTGGGAATAAGGTTAAGGTCCTGGGTTTGAAAACGGTTAATGTTGAACAACGGAAGATGGATGTAGCGTTCCTATCTTTTGCATTTACCATTGTCGTTGTGAGTGCTTGAGAGTTTTCTCAATTGAAGTAGGCCCACTATCAATGAAAACTTCTCCAGCAAGACAATTTACTGGGTGAATGATAAAATAACTTTCAACGGCCCTCACCCATCAGGCTGCCCACTACGTGCTATCAAAATCTTCAACTCATAATGATCTTGAAATTTATATTGCATTAAATTAGTTCAATTATATATATATGAAGAATGTGTCATATTTTGTAATCCTATAAAACATTAAATATTTTCATAAATATCTAAACATTTGTACTTAAAATACAAACATATTAGTAGTATATATAATTAATTTCATAAATAAATAAATAATACTCTGAAGAATGAAATAATGCATGTATAAAAACTTCATTTATAAAAAAGAAGTCAAAGAGTTATGCAGGATATTAAAAATGACATTATTTGGAAGAGCAGAATTTCATTAGCATAATTGAGGTAAAATTAAACTTTAATATTACTCATTGTACAAAAAGAAGTACTAAAACATTTTCTCATAATATCTATAAGTATTTTAACTACTTCTAAATTATTTCCCTTATATTATTTTATTTTAAAATTGTTATGGAAGAATATATATTTAAATTTTTATAAATTGAAACACAAATATTCCTTTCAGTTTATTATGCAAAATATCTTAAATTTATATTAAATTAAAAAATAAAAATAAGTGAAAAAAGTGGTAGTAACATTATTTATTATATAAATAGATACTTTTAAAAATCTTTTCTTGAAAAATATGAACAATACACTATTTTCATTGTTTTTTTAGTTTTATTTTAGAATTTAAAATTGAAAATGCTATTCGTAAGAAGATCATTTGAATTTAAAGTACAAACTAAAACATTTCAGAGTAAATTTACTGCCTCATTTTATTGAATTTTATATCTTTTATTTTTATAGAATTGAGATAAGGCCTATCAAATGGCCATCAAATATTTAATTTGATGTTTTCTATAACAAGATTAAAAATTCTTTGAAATAGAATTTATTGAAAGTTTGTAACTGAAAGTTTCAAAGGAATTTCGGATGAGTTAATTTTGCAATTAGTTTGTTTTAACTGGAATTATTTTGTTGGATTCTTTTCAATTTAATACTATGGACCAAAACAGTGTTTCAAAACTCTTAATATACAAAAAAGTGAAATTATGTGTCTTAATTTAATGAGTTCCAAGTAAAATAAAAAACATACAAAATAGAGGAAAAATTTACTAGTTTCATATTACCTTTTTCATATCATTATTTTAACTAAAACAATTAAACAAAAAATTTACGAGATTTCAATTCATTCGTAAGATTCTAATTAATTATACTAAAGGATATCTCATTTTTTATTTGATCCTTTTTATTTTAATTTTGCAAATTGGAAAAAAGTGGCGAAAATGATTCCAATTACTTAAGAAAATCCATATTCAATTTCTTTATAATGAATTTTACTCAGTTCTTTTAATCAACATGTTTTTAATTGAATAATTATTTATTGAATAACTTATCTTTGATATTCATTACGACACTAAAAAAAGAATATTTTTTACATTTAGAATTATGACAATTTAATTAAAATACTTTTTACCTCTTGGTATTATTGAATTTTTTCATTATTCTATTCTTCGTATTTATTTTTGGTATTAAATATTTAAATACCAAATAGTAATGTACGAAATCTTTTTGCCCAAACTAACATTTATTATCATTAAAAAATTTCTAAAGAAAATTATAAACATGAAAATAGTTGCTTAACTATGTACGTTACTCTGTTTCTGAAATATTTGATATTTTGAAGCTATTACGAAAATTAAATTGGGATTAAATTAAAAATACTAACAATTACAATGCTTTTCTACTTATGACAGTGAACAAAAAATCAACTAAAGGTAGATAGTGTTGTATTTAAAAAATTACAATTATATTGTTCGACAAAATACTTAAAAATAAATGGAGAAAAATTTGCCTTCTTGAAAAATAAATTGAACTTTCAAGTTTTGTTCGTAAATACTTCAAAATAAATAGTTATTTAAACTGCCTGTAAAAATTAAAACAGCATATTAGGAATACGAATTTTTGAATACGTCATGTTTTTAAAATAGGAAAACATTTTTTAATGTTTGTCGCATTTTGTTGAAAACTTTATAATTTGCTTATTTATTGTTTTAATCACCTAGTAAGTTCTACATTTTTATTATATTATCTTTAATATTTTATAAGGTCAATTTCAGCAATGGCTTCAATCTCATTTTTGTTTGTAAGTGGTGTTTTAAAATCTTTAATATTTTTTCATGTTTTATCTAAAAATACTACAAAATTAATTTTTATTCATGCCTAGCCAATAATTTTAAAAATTAATCAAATATTCTCAAATTTATTTGTTTAAAAATTGCTTAATACTAGTTTTATTTTTATAGAAAAGTGAACTTATAGATTTTATTTATAGTTAATTTTAAACGCCTAAGTTGTCCCATACTTTAACATTTTTTTTTATTTATTTGAAAATGTATAAATTACACTTGATTTCTTCGAAGAAATCGTTTAACATTATTTTCTGAATCCTGTATTCTATATGGGAGAATTTATATCGTGTTGGCTATCTTTTGCTCATAGATTCAATTTTATAGCATGCGTCTATTAGAGAAAAAGGGGGACAGTCGCGATCAATTCAGTGACAGTCATGGTCCACAATAAGCTCTCCGGAAATTGCTTTCATCAGGCAAAAAGAGATTGAACAAAAAGAGATTGAGGGAGCGATAGGTTTCGAGTTTACACATAGCAGACCCACTGGGTAAAATCCTCTTGGGAAATAGTGTCAGGCGGAGGTTGAAAAAGAAGCGGGCGGCAGATAGAGGAATGGGAAGAAAAATATTTCCATCTAGTTATGCAAATAATTCATGGAGGACATTCTCTATTTGCTATACAAGGATTCCTTTTCAGAGAGAGTTGTTTGCCGTTTGCATCAACGTTAAAACTTTTGGAACTTTAAGTCATTTTACGGATTTTCCACTGAAAAGAATTTTAAAATACGTATTTTTAAAATACGATAAAAATGGATTCAAAGAAAACGGATTCAAAGGAATAGAAAATTTAGAAAGTTAATATAAAATCCATGTAAAAATATGAAAGGTATTTTCTGTCTTTCAAAATATTCCTTACAAGTGACAATTTCTAATTGAAAGATATTATGATGAACAAGTAATGAGTGAACAAAATGCTTTAATATTATTTTTTAAAATTATTACACTTTAATATTATATTCTTATCTTGCCTATATGTATAATATAATTTTTCAGTCATATCAGCAAACAAATTAGGACATTGATTATTTCTATTTTGAAATTTTTTTTTGTTTCCTGTATTATATTAACGAAGTTTTAGAACATATTTTTTAAATTATCTAATTATTTAGAACAACAGTACTAACAATTGTAATTTTAAATACATTTTTTAAAAAATAAATAAACCATATAAATATAAAATTATTTGAAATGAAAATTGTCATTATAGTTTATATTTATAACATAATGAAATTAAAATACTTACAGACTTACTGAATTAAATTTTATTGTTAAAACATAATGAATGATGCGCAGTTTTTTTTTCTCAGAATTACTTTTCATTATAAAAGTTATGTGATGTTCAATTATCCTTCTATGTGCATCTCTTAAAAAATTTAAAAACATTAATATTATATTTGTTTCATATATCAAACAAAAATAGTTTATTTCTGAATATTCAAATCCATAACTTAAAGTAAAAACAATTTTTCTCGTTAAGTTTCACATTCAGACAGTTAGAACAGTTAAAAAAGACATTTGAACCTTAATATTGTGTATAATAATCTTATTTTTTCAAGTTTTGGTAATTAAAAGTTTCTCTATTAAATGTTTCATTTGAATTCAAAATCTGTTTTACATCTGCATCCTTTAGAACATGTATTATTCTTCTCACAATATAATAATAATTTAATCTAACAATTGTTGGTAGTTATATTTTAAATCAACTGTTTGTTATAATTTATTTTGACACGATTGTAAATTTTTTTTGGTTCATAGCTTACTATTATGTAAAACATGTGCACTTAAAATTTACGTAATGTGCTTTGCACAATACTTAAAGTAACCTATCCAAATACATATGTTGTAGCTCTTTTTTTGATTCTGCTGTTTCTTTTTTTATTTGATTATATTACAAAAAATTAAAAATCTTTAATAATTTTAAAGCATAATTAATTTTTGTTAATGACTTAAACTGTATCTCAGACTTAATTGTGTATTTTAAATATTTACATACTCATGTAATAGATTTTACTTAGACTTTTAAAATGTTTCTCCAATTTATATATCATATTTATTAAAGATAAAATAACATGAATTTCACAGATCACATTACTAGTCATTTCATTTAAATAAATAATTCGAGCTGCCAATAAAAACTTGAAATGGTAAGAAATGCTTTCGCTTTATTTTATCTACAATTTCTTGATCTGCCATTTTATTCTAAAAATATATGGCACAACCTTTTATATAATAAAAGAAATTTAAAATAAAGATTCTATTTTGGATAAGATTTAGCATTTTTTGAAGATTAATTTAAATATGCAGACTTTAAAAAATTTAATATTAAGTATATCAATTGTTAATATATTTTCAGGTTCTTAGTTGATAACATGTAATTAGCCATAACTAGAATTTATTTCTAAAAAAATAAGAGGTTATTATTTATAGCTTTCATATCTTTCGTATTAGAATTTATTTTAAATCACTGCATGATGGAAAAAAATAAAAATAAGATTTTTGAAAATTAAATATATATTCAATTAGAATTCAAAATTTATGAAGATACATTATCCAATCTAATATTGACATGGATTACAATAATTATTTTTTCAAAAAATTCCATGAATTGATGACTTGTGACTAATTTATAGCAATCCTTATTTTGATGTTAATTAGAAACATCAAAATAATGATTGCATTCATAATAAATTAAATTTGGTGATTCATTTATTATTAATTTAATTTGAATTTCATTTGATAAACCAATAATGTACAATTTTAAATCCCTGTATATGAGTTATTTTTAAATTTTGATAACCATATGGAAAGATTATTTTATTTATTAAAAAAATAAGCACATCCGTTCAAATCTTTAGAACATTTTTAATGTAGAAAAGAAATCACTGTAAGAAAGTAAGAATGAAATATTTTATCATTTATATGAATTTTATTCCTTCTTTCACCATTTAAATAATTTCGCATAATAAAGATATTTCATTTATGTAACTTAAATTAATTTTTTTCATTTTAAATTGTGGTCATGAAAAAAAAATCTGAAAAGTAGAAACCCTTAAAAATTAATTTAAAAATGTTATTTCATAAATAAAAAATGAATATATTTAAGGTTGATATATTAAAAAAATGATTTTATTTAAAAAAATTCTAAAATGAAATGGAAAAATAAAATAATAAACTTTTTTTTATTCTTCCTCTCTTCTTACTGTTTTAAAAGAAAATTCAAATTTTCTCAGACCTCATTTAAGAAATAATCCTCCATTCTGAAGCAATTATCTTTATTAAAGTTCAATCAGAGCTGATTAGTTACTCTTTGAAAGAAATGAAGCGAAGAATAAAAATCGTACTTCGTTTTTTTTGTCTCAGAAAAAGGAAATGAATTTTTTTGAAACTGTCACAAAATTAGCCTTTATTTGATTTTCTTATGCAGAAAGAAATATTTAGTGGAAATCTATTTTTAGCATAAAGAATTGAATGAATTTTGGATGATTCTCTACAATATTAAGAGATTTGGAAAAATATTGTTATGAAATATGATTTCTTAATATTTCTTTTTCTGAACTTTCTTCAAATAAAAAAATAATCAGCGCATTTGTTAATGTACTTAAAATTTCAAAATTATACATGTTTTTCAAGATGATAACTTAAAATAATTTGCCATGATAAATGCTTTTCAAAATTTAAATTATTTTGCAAATCAAGCTTTTTTAAATTTTCGATATATTTCAGATATCAAATTAAATATACATTCGATAGATTTTTTTAATTGTATAAAAATATTAATTTTAGCTGAATCGTGTGAAAAAATAAATTAATACATTTGGAAATCAATGGAAAAGTTTAATTGCAACAAAAAAAATATTAGGAAGATAAAATATAACTTTATTACTCTGGAATAAATTATTTTTCCTTAATATTTTATTTAGATTAATTTAATAAGAAATTTTTAATGGTTTGCAAAAATCAAGTCAATTGAAAATTTAATGAACATATGCTAAAATTCTGTATTTAGTATAAACCTTCGAAAAAGAAATGTTATCTGTAGAAATAATTGTTTAATTTCAAAAATTATATTTTCGTCATTGTAGCTTAAATTAGTAAACTTTAACAGTCTATGACTCATAGTTTCATAGAACCTGTTACTACTACAATCTTGTTTGTCTAAATAGCACGAATAGCATTTATGTCAAATAAAAACTACATGAGAAAAAAATAATTATTACAATTAAGTCAAATAAAGGAATGATTAATAACGTAGTTATAAAATATAAAATGAATTATATATATACATATGGTAAGAACTCTTGACTCATACAAAACAATTTTAAGAGTTGTTCTCAAATCAATTTGTATTAACTGTATCTGACTGACTGAAAATATTCACACTATTCGTTGCATCTTTCTTTATTCAAAAGAAGATTTGAGAAAAGTGCATTTACTAAGTGATTGAATTATTTCTTAGCAAGTTTAGTTTTTTTAGAATTCTGAATTCCATGGAAAATGATTGTTTTTCTTTATAGTACTCAAAACAGATTTATAGATTCAAATTTTTATAATTAAAGCATATGCAAAAAATAAAATTATGTTCTATTTCATATTGTTACAACCACTGTAAAAAAATATTTAATTGTAAGCAAATGTTAGCATTGTAAACAGAAATTAATGAAAACTGTCGATACTCTTGTACAACTGAATGTGGTAGGAAAGTATAAGTTAGCAAATGTAAATAATATTCTAAATACTTATTAAGTATATAGCTTTTTCTAATAGATAAAATAGTGTTAAATAAAAATTTAATGAATCTAAATCTAATAAATATATTCTGGTCTTTTTCGCAAGGATTATTAACAGAAAAATATCCAAATCTTATCAACATTTTATTTGATAAGAAAATAGATATCATTAAATTTAAAAAAAAATCATAAAAACCTAGCAACTTGAAAATTATTTTTAACTTGTGAATTTAAAAATTACTTTTTACTTATAAATTTGTGTATTAATTTTGAAATTATTTATGGGACGATAATGATTAAAAAGAACTTCTAGGCTACAAAAACAATACAAAAATGTGTTATCAGTACCTAGTTATATAAGTAAATAAATTTGGTAGCAACAACAGATGAAGCGGTGAAAATGATTTTAGCTCAAGAGATCTAATAAACTTCCTCTAAGTCCTTTCACAGATGAGGAAATTTTATGAGAAGCTTAACAACTATTCCTTTCAACATTCATTTATAAGTCTTCAATTAACTTGAGCTCTGTAGGATATGTAGTAAATATGGCATTCATTTATCTAGGTACATTTTAGTTTATCAAAATAAACTATAGTGAATTAAATTAATAATTTGAAAATATTGGTAAAACATCAGGCAGAAAAACACTCTCTGAGAGACTACATTAAATATCAAGTTATATTTACTTTGAATTTTTAAATATATTGAATAACAAGAATAGCACATACATTAATTATTGAATTTTAAGGTGATTGCCATAAGTCATTTACATAAAATTATCCACCTTCAAGTTTAAAATTCCCCTAATTAAAAGTGGTTTAAATCCTTGCTGATTATTAAAACAAAATTATTATGAAATGGAAAGCCTTATTATTTACAAATAGTGGATTGAATGCTAAATTATATTTCTCATATTATTAAATGATTGTGTACCCGCATTGATTTGAGAAATCAAGTACAATTAATATGTATTGTTTTTTCCATTTCTAAGAACTTAACTTTCTATCTATAATTATCTATACTTATAATTAATTCCTTACAGAGAATGCTTTTATTCCTTGGCTTCAAAGGAGAATCTTTTATAATTTTATAAATATGCGTTTCATTTTCTGAGTATCAGTTGGAAAGGATAATCCTATTAGTAGATATAATTTTAGTCATTAAATGTTTAGATTCCATATTTTGCTTTCTCTTCTTGTAGGATCTACGCATTTTCTTTCAACATATTTAAACAGCCCAGAGAAGATGGTTATTTTTTTTATAGAAACAACTTTATCTTAACTGTTTTATACATTTGGAATAAAATACAACTTATTTCCCAATATATTAAAGTATTAATAAATCTATACATTCTTTAAAAACAAGTAACAATGTATTTTTTTAAACTTTTCATAAAATGTACTGGTAGATTCGAAACCAATAACTACTTAATTTAAGAAATTTATGTGAAATATTTTCTTATGTTAAATTAAAATTGTTATTAATAGTTTCTTATAATAATAAAAATTGAATCACCTATACCCAAACACTCTTAATTTTCACGGTAAATTAAAAGTATATAAAATCTTGTAATTCAAAATAATATCAATAGTTTAAACTAAGTTAACTCTAACATTATTAATCATTGCATACTTAACTAACTTAATTATTTACTTCTTAACACTATTCATAATCTTCTGTGACAGACACGCATATTTAATAATATCCAAATAAAAATGTTTGATTATTAAATCAGATGCAAAAAAGTACCTTCTTGCTTTTTGTTTACTTAAAATTGTAAGCGATATCCGAATTTATTTTTTAATCTTTTATAGTTAAAGAATATGGTTGTAAAAATATTCACACTACATGTTTTATCTTTCTTTATGTTCAAAAGAAGATTTGAGAAAAGTGCCTTTACTTTCTGGCTGAAATATTCTTTATCAAATACAGTTATTTTAGAATTTTACATCCCATGAAAAAATGCCGTTTTTCCTTTATAGTGGTATGTCAAAATAGACTTATAGATTCAAACCATTTTATTGTAGGAAAATATATCACTAAGTTGAAGAATGTGCCCATTAAGTGTATATTAGAACGTTCTTAAGAAGAATGTTCTAACATACACTTTTTCTTTTTTAACTAATAGGAAACAACTTTAAAATTTTCCGAAAATTAACTTTCTTTGAATATTACAACAAAAAAAAATGAATAAATTAGAAATTATTTAGTTCTATAGATCGTGTTATAAGGCCAGCATTTTAGTTGTAAAACTAATATTTGCATTATTAGACATTTTAATATTGAAATTGATTGTAAGTATACTTTTGAATTTCACATTGCTTCTATAACTTTAACTAAGATTATTACTTAAATTAAATTCATAAAAATAGTAAAAAATTTTATGGTCCTTAAAACAATTCTTAAGGAATTAACTTTACTTGAAATTGAGATTCCAACAGTAATATTAGTTTTAATTTTATAAAATTTGAAGAATAATTTTAATATTTTTATAACTAAAAAACTGAAAATTATTTTATTATTTATAAATTGATGTGACTATAAATTGATGTGAAATATTTCCTTCCATAGTAATTCAGAAATTCGAATAATACTGTTCTCTAAAAGAATTAGTTAGAAATATAACTTATGATATGCTTATTCAGTTACTAGCTATGCTGATAACAGTGGAACCTTAAAAATATTCTTAAATATTATACATGGAGAAATTTTCAAACTGTTTGTTAACAATTATAAATTATTATCCTAAAAAATAGTAACTTATATGCACTATATGTACATACAATATATTTTAAATGATCATAAATTACTAATTATAGTCTTAATGTTCCATAAAATAATGTTTCATAAAAATATTTTCCAATGTTTATATTCAAAATTTTTTTAATGATTACAATCATAACATTTAATTAAGTTATAATGTATCCAAATGTTTATCGTAATTTCAACGATTAGAAATAATTTGAATATAACCGGTTACTTAAAACTAAAATTATATTATTTAATTTTGAACACTATTTAAATGTATTATTTCTAAGATTTCATCTGTACTAATAATAGTGTAACTTTGAAAATATTCTTAAATATGCATTTATCGACAAATTATAAAAACAGATATTATATATGTGTGTGATTGTTTTTATAAGATAATTTATTTATATATACATACTGATGATGTAATGTAGAATTTGTTCTTTTAAATTATATATTATTTGTTTCTTTAATATTTGTAAAACTTCATAAAATAGCACAGTGGTAAAATGCTTTGTAAAATCAGTGTAAATTCTTAGTTTTGTCTTCCTTTTTAAAAATATTTTTATAAATAACAAACGTTTATAATTTATAGGCTCATATTTTGATGTAAATGTGAATAAGAAGTAGCTTCTCTGTAAAAAATATACTTTTAATGCTGTTATATCAAGAAATATATGCATTTATAGACTTTTAACTTATCTTGCATTGATTATCTGGGCTGTCTTTTCTTCAAATTAAGCTGTATATTTGGATGCCTATTATTATCAGGAAGTTATTTCACCCGTTGTGATGTAAAGTGATAAAAAAATTTTCCTTGGTCGAAAAGAAATTTACTCGCAATATTTTACCTCATTCTTTTGGAAAGTACTTAGAAAATTTTATTAACTTATTTAAATTTTTAATTCACCTCACATAAAATAATTTTTCATTGATATGGATTTATTGATTCTTTATTTTCTAATAATTTTTCTTAATAGTTTATCTTTATAGTTTTTCATAATGTTTGTAATATCCATTAGAGTTTTAATTTTATTATTTTTAATCCTATTCATTGTATTCGCCAAATAAGTTTATTTTTGTCTCCTTTTTTAGAAAAAAACTGGCCATAAATTATCTATGTTACATGGGTTGATTACAAATGAATTCAAGGTATTGGATATCTTCATGCATGTTTGGATAACTGCAGTATCACATAAAATACAATGCTACAATATACGAAAAACCCATTTTCAAGTTTCTTCTATTTTATTAAATATTTGGTAAGCTCTTTTCATATTACATGACATGTCTCTATGCTGTAATAAAATTCAAATCTAATTTGTCTCAGCATGGGATTGCTTATGTTTAACAGCTCTGCAGTGACAAAATGATTTCTCTATGTTGTTGGTGAAAGTGGTACGTAAACATTATCAAAAAATTCACAAATTGTAAAGTTAGAATACCTTAGAGGCCACTTAATTTTTAATTTCACCAGAAAGTAAAATAAAAAATACCAAAATGCTAAATCATTCTGAGCTGAAAGCTAATTCAACGGAAGTTTTTCCTCTCTAATTTTGATGGTTATTAGTACAAACAGATGGCAATGGTTCAATGTTGGTTATTTATACAAAAGGAGAGACATATAATTAAAGCTGTTACAGATATCAAAGCCTATGTATTTTTGTAACTACTTTATATTGTGAGAAATTAAATAGGCATTAAAACCACAAGGAAAAGCCAAAAAGCATGTATCAGCGGAAACAATTCTGCTTATGATGTCAGTACAAATTAAAGTTTCATTATACAAATCAGGAAAAAATATTAATTATCTTTTTATCTGAATTATGAACAATATTTCTACATTTTCAAAAAGTAAGAAACTTTTGAGAATTTCTTTTCTTAAGACATTTAATTATTTTCTCGTGGTTTTTCGTAAAACAAAATACATTCTGTGCTATGGTATTTCATTTACATTAAAAAAAAGTATTTCCTCTTCTTAAAGTGACAAAATTCCATGCATTTCTTCTATCATAACTTCACACGCAATGCCTTGATACACGAAAATTAAATAAAGAGTTATTATATCTGAGTATTTTCCACTTCGCTTCTAAATGTAATAAAAGATTTTGAAAAGAGAAAATTATTCTTTATAGAGATAAAACAGCGTATATTAAATAGTATTGAATTTTTTAACCAAAATGTATTTTTATGAGAAGAATATTATTTCTAAGAATGTGATACAAGTAATATTTATTTCTCCAATTAAATATTATATCAATATGAAATACTATGACGATTTACATTAATCTTTCTTTAGATATTTATTAATCAAATTATCTCATATGATATTTGAAAATCACTTCTACTTAGGAAATTTTAATTATTGAAATAATATCTAAAATTACAATTATTAAAATGAATACAATGAATAATGGAAATTTCTGTTTAAAGCTAATATTATATAAGAATCTATAGCAATTAAATTTTTTGGACTCTACTTTAATGAACTTATTTGATACTTTTGTATTTATATCTCTTTCTAATATCTTATAACAAATTCTCTCAGTATAAGTTAAAAAAGACACATAAGCCGTTTATTGTATGTGGGTTATGTTACCTCAATATTTAAAATGAATTTCAAATGCTGATTGTTCTCGTTTGAGAACTTAGATGAGGAAAAAAGTTCATATTTATGTAATTAATTTCGAAACTAAGGACATATCTTAATTCTTTCATTTACATTTGCATGCAAAAATCACGGGTAACTCTTAAATAAATCTGAGAAAAGTAGTCATAGTTGTGTCAACAACTGTATTAACAAATAAGAATACTCGTCAGCAAAAATGACTTATCTATCCTATTCATAAAACTTATCTGTAAATTCATCACAGACGAGAGGTTTAGAGGTATCTTTTGAAGTAAATCTCAAAGCTGCGATAAAACATTGATATACGGAAGCTTTATGTATGAATATTTATTGGATTAAGAGATTAAACTTTTCACGAAATTTTTTTCTTTTACAACACATGTGCATATTTAATACCGTTTAATATCTAAATCTATTTTAAATGGAAATGAATTTAGTTTAGGTGGAAGATAATTATTACATTTTCTGAAAAAAGTGTTATTTCCTTTTCATTTCATTTAAAATAAATTGCTATCGGTTAATGAATTAAACAACATTTAGAAACACACCGAAACTGTTTCTCCCAAATACTGCTATTCGTAATATGTTTAGCAAGAGAACTGAACAGAAACATTATTCCTTCTAAGTAAAAAAACATTTTTCTGATAGCAGAAGTTCCATGCTTGTCACGTCACTCCCAAGTTTTCAAATTTCCACAAAAACGTTTGACCTATCTGATAATTTTTATATCTATCTTCAATACATGACACATATTCTCCTTTGTAATCTCAAAATTTTTGTTTAATTGTACGAATGTTTGCAAAACTCAGTCACATGTATGTGCTAGGTGTAATTTATAAAGTTTCATTTCCAGAATAAAATAGTAAAGAAATGGTCTTAGCAATACAAAATGTTTAGTTGAAAGTTTTGAAATAAACCCCGAAATCATCATAAGAAATGCAGTATATTAAGTAAAAAATGCATCTTTATTTTTAATTTAGTTTCGGAAACAAAGTTCATAATGTGTTTAGTAATTTTAAAAATAATTTTTAAAGAGAATTAAGTTCAGATCATAACTCAATTAGATATTCATTAAATTTCAGATAAACGGAAAATAAAGTTAAAAATTATATTATTCAATTCTGAAAATATATTTACAACTGTAATTTTTAATGCTTTTGATGTATTACAAAAATGAGATATTCTTAAATAAATTAGCAGATATATGAGATATATGTACATAATTTTCCTTTAAACTTTCATTGTATGATATTATTATCAAAGGCAATGAGATAGAAAATTTCTTCGAAATTTATAACACCTCAAAATAGAGAGTAAACACATTCATAAATTGGCTGTTAATTACAATAGCTAAAATATCATACTATTTTTACGAGCCATATAATCCTTATATAAATTCTTGCATTTAAATTGAAAGCAAATTTTTCTATAATTTTTAAATAAAAATTTTAAAATTAGCTTGTATTGCACATAATAACTTGTAATTTATAACCTAAACACATTATTTACCGAATCAAGTTAGCAATAAATGCTCTGTAAAATAAAAGTTTAAGTTTTTATGTTTTTATTCACACAAGAAAATTTTATTTAACGCTTTAAATTTAATAAATACCCGTAATGTGATTTTACATAAAAAGTGCTGCATAAAAAAGAATATATAGTTTTATCACAAAAGACCTGATCAATTAGATACAAATATTAATTTTAAGAATTAATATCCTGAGAATAAATTCCGTTTTTAAAATCATTAATTTAGATTTTATCTCTGTGAACTATACATTTATTACCAACTATCTACAGATTGCATTTTTAGAGATACTGTGAGAGAAAATCCTAAGAAAACAACTGATTAAATTTTATTGGACACAATTGGATGAAATACATCTGTCAATAAGAACTCATATCTTTTTCTGGGAACTTACCATGGCAAGTCAGATGGAAAAATAAATATATTCTAATGTATATAACTTCCAAATAATTTGAGACTAGTGCAACATAAACTACATTAAAGGTATAAATCAGTTGTAAGAAAATTGTTTAAAGGTACTAGATAGAGTTCGAAATAAATAAGACATGCAGTTTTGATTCATTTCTAAGCAAATTTATTTATTTTTAAATTTAAAATCTTGATTGCACTTTAAAGTGATTTCATACCCTCTCATTCGGTATATATTTCCCTTCAAAGTTGGTGGCATCAAGTTTTGATTAATGCTAATGATCAACTAAATCTATTTCAACCAATAACTGTACAGCATTAACTACTAAAATTCAGCTAAAAAAATTGCTTAGACCTCTAGCTCTAGCATACTTGGTGAGATCAATCCTTAACGTAAAAAAGTCTAATCCTCATGAACTCGGAGTCAGCAAACTTTTTGCAACATTTTGGAAAAGTATTAAATATTTTGTGCCATTAAAAATTATTGCGAGTAAAATGAATCATTAAATAAGTGCTTACAATAATGTATTACTTTTTTAGTAAGAATTTTTTCTATTTATTGGTAAATAGTCAAGATAATCTTACAATACCCACTTAATTTTAAATTATTTTTATTGAAGAAGAGTAATATGAAAAAAGTGAATTAAAAATTAAAAACCAATGAAATATATACTTTTATCATATATATATATATATATATATATATATATATATATATATATATATATATATATATATATATATATATATATA
>JAPDSC010118371.1:232806-244147 GCA_026290005.1 Latrodectus geometricus
ATGTATATATATATATATATATATATATATATATATATATATACATGTGTGCGTATAAATTTTATCGAATAAATAAATATATTTTATACTTAAGCATCCACACTTATCCACTTGCTTAAAAAATACCAACATATATCACACTGCATTCAGCTGACAGGAATTTGGCCCTGTGCCTAAAATTAGTCATGCCCCAAAATATTTCATAAAAGTTATAATTATATTCACTTGACATGTTTTTGAAGTTAATTAATATTTCTTCTGTTAACCTTCCTTACAAACTCAAATTTTATGTTAATGAAGAAACCCATGGCATCAATAATGTTTGAAGATACATACCTACAATGATAAGGAAGCTATTTACTGGAAAAATTAAAAAGATTAATGATGTAACCTCTATATCACCTGAGTCTATGGCTGAACATTTATAGCAGTAATAAATCAAGAAGATATTAATTTACCGAAAAGCCGACAACAAAAACCAATCCAGAAAATATAATAATGGAGTAAGAATGCAATCAGTACAAGATGTTGAACTTTATTAGCAATTCTAGAAGGAATAAATTTATAGCATACCGAACAAATTTGGTTGATGACAATATTAGTGAGTAGCATGCTCTAACTTGATATACTTATCCTTGTTACATTTAATTACCATCCGTTATTATCCCACAGAAGTTGTAACTCTGATTTCGATTCTTAAGAGATTTTTCAATAAATGCCAAATACTTTTATTCTTTTATGTACATGGCTCAATGAAAAGCAATATATAGATTCAATTTTCATTTACAAATTACAGATTAATATTTGAGCTTTTTCATTTATTTCCTAAAATTTTTTATTGTTTCTCAAAACAATACATGAGTGGAACTTTAATATTGTAATACTTATTGCAATTTATTAATGTCTATTTCAAGTATTTATTTCTTTTCCTTATATATATATATATATATATATATATATATATATATATATATATATATATATATTGACAGTAAATTGTTTGTAGTAAATTTTAATATTTATGTGAGCATCACTATTATTTTATTGATGTTATAAAAATCTCTCTACATGTTAATCTATGTTATCTCTGCAATCTCTGCTATAAATATCTCTGTAACACTTTACAATAATGACGTCTACAAAAAATATTATTAATAACATGAAAGAATTACATTAAAAGGGTTTCTATTGTGTTGAATTTGTTCTATCATTTAGAACTGAAATTGCTTTCCCATAAATTAACAACCACTCTAGATTTAATATCGTTCATGAAATCAAGCAATAGATGAATTAAATCTCTAAGAAATCATTGAAATTTTACAGAATTAAAGTCGACTTTATTATTCCATTACCTATCATTTTGAGGCTTTCACAATGGAAAATAAGTGAAGATAACAATAAAAAATTATAAAATGAGAAAGGTACTACATAGGGAAATAATTATCGATTGCCAACGAACAGCTATTATTTTAAGTGAAATGTATTTAGGCTGTCTAACATAAAGCCCTATTGTGCTGTCATTACCATAAAACTACGAATCCGTGAAAATTATTCGTTCGTAATTATTTTTCACAAGAAAACGGAGAATAAAATCGCATTTTACAAATATTAGCTTTCAAATGCTATCCTTTGAAACGCAAATTATTGAATTATCAGTAAGTAAAAATAGAATGTATTATTGCCATTCAGCAGAATCTATAAAAAAAGGTTGTTGATTAGATTCAAAATAAGTTCATATTATAGAAAATTTACATGAAATTAAGTTTTCAACATTTAGCTTATTTTCTTTTAGTGTGATTTATTTTAAGCCCTTATTAACAATGTTGTCTGAACTGTTAATATTTCAAAATAAATTTTTTGCAATTATCAGTTTATTATTTTATTATTTTGAACCATTATTTTCTGATTAAAATAGTTCTTCCTTTGATATAATTTAAAATAACTTTTATTTTATACTTTCTTTTGACACATGAGGTACAAATTTAGTCTTTTTTACTTCACAAATTATTTATTTTACAATATTATTTATCTAATAAATATAGAAATTTTTTGTTCCATTTTCAATTCTTTTTGTATATTAGAAAGTTAAAATTTGGCTAACTAAGAATATTTAAAAATATTATAAGGAATTTAAAATTAAATAGGAGATTCTCTTACTCTAATTGTATTCATTAAAGAATGAAAAAGTAATAGTATTTTGAATACTATAAGTATATTTTTATATATCAATATAATGTTCATTAGATAAGTTTAACAAATTTATGTTCAACAAAAATAGGAAATAAATGCAAAGAATAAATTTTTTTGCAATGTTTTCCAAAATTAAGACCATCCTTAATGAATATATTCCATAAAATTGTAAGTTAAAGAACTAAAATGTGCTGTTAAATTAGTAAATGTTGTTAATAATTAGGAAGTGTCAAATTTTAAGGACAGCAGAAAGAACGTTTTAATAAGCATTAGTTTCTCACCGCTTCTTAAAAACAAAAATTAAAATTTATATGTATCTCATAAATATAAAAATATTATAATATTGTATATTCAACTTCAATTTAATAGGTTAAAATATTTTATAAATATCAAAATTAAAAATACAAAAAATGAAATAAAAAAATGAGAATATCGCTCAACGTACGCATAATTATTATTGTACATTATTTTTATTCTTTCAAACTTTAATATGTTAAAAAAAACAAATTGTCAAACCGATTCATATAATAAACGATGTGATTGGTTTTAATTAACTGCGATAATATTTACGATTATGAAATAGGCAAAATATAAAATTAACACATGACCTAAAAATTACATAAATAAACTTCAAAATAAAACAAATTCTCTCTATGCATATAATGAATGACGCATGTATTTTCGATGTATATATGACTGCGAAACCAGTAACTGTAAGCTTTGAAGTAAATAAAAATAGTTATAAGGACAATAATAATACCCCATCTGAAGGAATAAAAATATAAGGATTATAATAATATTAAATTTTAAAGCTAGAACAAGCTCAGAGACTTAAAATGCTATTAATTTCTAAACTGACAAAACGCAGTTTTATGTGAGAGAGTCATATATATATATATATATATATATATATATATATATATATATATATACACACAGAATATAACAAATATATATAGAAAATTTTTCAGATTTTGAGGAAAAATAATCCTTAACTATTATTAATATGCTTGTTTATTTTCTTAAATTAGACATCTCGATCCAAATTAATTTATTGTATTAATATCGTCTGCCTTAGAAAAATGAGTATAAATTAAATGGACTTCAAGAAGTTAAAATTCAGAAAAAGGTTGTAAAGAATTTTTAAAAATGAAAAAATAAGAAAAGAGCTAAGATGGAGATAGTTGGCATGTAAAGGGAAATATATAAGTGAACAAACATATTTAAAAGTAAAATGCATTTGATGATGAAGCACAAAGAAAACTTAATTTTAAACTTGGCGGTTCCTTTTAAATAAAAATAAAGAGATAGAAAAAGAGAGCAATTTACGAATTACTTTATGCTAAAAAAAATAACTTTAAGCATTGCTTGCGCTTGGTTTTCTGCAGCTCTTTTCGAATTCTTTTTTCACGGGTTAATTTGACCAGAACATATTATCAAAAGTGGTTTTCAAACCATTACAAACATTCACACTCGAACTGCGAATTGAATAATGAAGAATTAAAATGAAGGTCAAAGAGTTAACTATTCAGACTCTAACTCTACAAAAAGAAGAAAAAGAATATGGCAAGAACTTATTATATATAGTATTAAAATTCGGCTATTATTTTTGGAATAATCATAACCTCGTTTGCAATAACAGAAAGATGTCATAAATCACTTTTTAAAGCAGGAAATTAAAAACATTATACAAATAAATCTGTTAATAGAATAATTACTAAAAATCAAAAACTGATAAATCTTATAAGATAAAAAAAAAGTAAAAATATTAAGAGATACAATTTCTCGATACGGAAATTGAAAATATTTTGTAATGTTAATTATAGTTGAAAAAAGTAAAACATTTTATGAACCAATTTATCACTTGTTAAAGCTCTGATAAATAATCTATTGGGTTGTTTGGAAACCTGAAACTCGTTTTTCCAATCTGAATCTGTCTTTTGATAGTGAAAACCAACCATTTAATGAGTATGAAATCAATCTACGACCAGAAAGATGGTAAAAGGTATTATACTAGAATTAACAATATATAATTCAATGAAATATTTTTTTCTATACGTTTTTCATTTTCATATAAAATGAAATAACTTTCCGAACAACCCAATAAATATAATTATCTAAAATGAACTAAATATAATTATCTAAAATTTATCTCAGAAAATACGATTGGCAAATGCATTAAAATAATCTATTGGTTACAAACAAAAACACTTAACTAAATTCTTACAATAATTAAGAAACAAAATGTAATAAGTATGAGTCTAAATAAAGACTAAATCATTAAACCTTTTTTTGCGAAGTATCATGAGATTTTATTAAAGATTATAAAAAGCTCTCAAAATTAAAGAGAGATGTAATATCCGTGTGCAACTTCCAAAACATAAATTACTGATGCACAAAACTGTTTAACAAAGTTATTAGAAACTAATTATGTTATTTTACTCGTTCTGTAACAGCAATTTTTTTCACAATTATAAGAAGTCAAATTTACATATTTGTACCATGCCAGTAAAAACATAATTCAAATTTCTTTTGATTCATTCTGTGTTATCAGTATGTAAATATAAAAGGATAAGAAAATTAGTAATTATTTTTTCATATATGTTACATTTTAATATCTTGTAAATACATTGAAAAGCGCATTTGGAAAATTAAAGAAATTCCTCAATAATATTTCATTTTTTTTATTATTTCATATTCAGTTTTTATGAATAGTGCTTATAAATGTATGAACAAGAAATTTTTCTCTCTAATACAATAATTTTTATAAAATTTCAGCTATTGTTTCAAAAGACTTAAAATATCTTAGTAATATATTAGAAAACATACTCGCTCGCATTCACACACTTGTATAGATATATATGCGTGTATGTATGTATCTGCATACATGTATGTATATATGAATATATTTAGATTCATTTATTACCAATTAATTTTTAAAGTAAAGTTTTTAGAAAAAATTGATATTAAATCACGTAACTTTTATCAATGTATACACTCAATGTATGCAATATAAAGATCGTCGTTTTCATTAAAAAATAATTTTAATAGTAAATCAGATTAACAAAGTATAGCTTTAAAATGTACTATCTGGTAGATTTTTTGTACTTTTCAATCTTATAAAATTTAAAGTTTCATTTATTTATATTTAACCTAGAGGATAATACGAGATAGAGAGTCTTGCAATTATTGTAGAAAAAGTGTACTATAATAAAATTAGTTTTTACCATTATTTTAGTAAACTTATATTCAAACCGCCCAAATATTTATTATAACCTAGTTCATGAATTAAATAAAATTTTAGTTTTAAAATTCAAATAATGTATTAGCATTTGAAAAAAATGTTGCTTAATTAATTAATTGAAATGTAGTATCTGGTAGATTTTGTTTACTTAATTTTATAACATTTAAAGTATATTTTACATTTTAATAAAATATATGTAAAATATGCTTATATTTAATAAGTGAAGCATTTTCTTTGGGTTTTAAGATATCGAGTAATTTCCGAAACCTACATTACTCTTGTTCCATTGTAAAATGTTTGACATATATTTTAATTTATAAAATATGCAGAGTTTATTATGAAAAGTTGCATTTATATAAAGAAAAACATATTTTTACGTCTTCAATATCAATAAATACTTTAAAATAAAATATATATACATCTATTGGAAATGAGTATTTTTAATGATTTTATATGATGTTTTAATGCGATACTTCTAAAACACAAAATGATCACGATAGCAATAACACAGTAATTTTATTAACTTTCCAAATTTGTACTTTTTCATCATTTATTTTTAATTTGGAAAATTTTTTTATTCCTAATGCAAGTAGATTTTCTTTTATAATCAATTATAAATTATAAATATATATTATATAATGTTATTTTAATTATGTAGAAAATTTAAAATTATTTTTACATTACTGAATAATAAATATTTTAATCTGACGGAAATATGTATTGAATATTTACCACAGTTCAATTAAGTAAAAGTAAAAGAAATGTGAAACGTTCGAAAATATTTCCATATCATTCCTAAAAAGAAAATGAGACAAAATACTTTAGAAATGCTTAATTATTTTTATTATCTATTTAAAAATGTAATTTAAACTTTTAATTTTCATAATTTACATTTAAAATATTCCTATTTTTCAAACTAAAAAATGTAGTTACTGGGAATGCATTTGCTTAAAATAAATATACTTCTTTTAATTCAATGTAATTACCAAAATAAATAGCTACACAAATTATCCCATCCAATACATTTAATTCATGTTTATAATTTTGCAATAAAATTTTAAGGATCATTTTCTTAATTCTTCCATGACTTATTTTATTTGCTTAGGCTTTTATTTTACTTTCGAATGTGTACATATGGACATATTGTTACGAAATTAAATTTAGCTGTTTGTCGTGTGAAAGTTATATACCAAACCAGAATTTATGGGAGTTAGTAAAATGTATTTTATTGCAATTAATTTACATTATTGAATCATACATACTCATAAAACTGTGAAATAACTCAAAAATGTTTTCCATGATATTAAATGAAAACAGGTTTCTCCAATGTTTCACACTAAATAGAAGTTGCTTTATTTAAGTTATTCATAAATAAACACAACAATTTTAATCTTTAATAAGTGCTAATTCTTTGTAATAATGTTGAAAATAATATTTTAGTTTTTAATAACATTTATTAATATTTTGATAATTAAAGTATTTTTTGTAAAATTAAATTACCTATAAAAGTCGGATTTATTTTAGTGGATCAGAAGGGAGATATAATCTTAAATAGGCAAGGAACTCAAAAATATAAAAACAAATTACTAAAACTTCAACAGTTAGAATAAAATTGTCTTACCTTTGAACAAGGATTCCTCCACAAGCTGAACCAAGAAGCACAAACAGAGATTGACTAAAGAATACCCACGACATAGTTGCAAATACAGTGTTAGTCTTGCAGCCTAAGTCAAGTAGAGTGGGTCCAAGGAAAGCAACACACATGCCAAAAGACCAAAACACAGCACATAGTGTTCCAGTAACATGCTTATTTGTCCACAAGAGATGATAGAAATGTTCTCTCTTAGTAGGTGGTAAAGTAGCTGCACTTGGAAATATTTTCAGAGCACTTCCAAGTTCAACTTGAGAGCCTCCCACTTTTGAAGAAGCTGTCATTTTTGGCTGATCACTCTCTTGGAGAGTATTCTGAGAAGGATAACCTTCAGCTTGATATTCAGAACCCAACGTTTGAGACATCTTGTGAATTTTACGCTTAATCAGTTATTTATCAAAAAGAACAAGCTATTTTTATCCGTGGAAGATAATCGTATAATTCATTACACAAATGTATATACTTATTCTTAAGTTAAAAATGATTTCATGCACTAAAATGCTATTTATATCCTTCCTGTAATTAGATTCGAAAAAAAAACTGTGATTGTCACAAAAAATTTTTAAAGAATTTGCATCTTAACGCAGAAAATTTAAAAAAGGTTGATTTTCACACTGATTTTGTTTAAGTTATACCTTTTAAAGCATAAATAATTTCTAAGTTTAGAAAGGTTTTTTGCCAAAAGGCACTTATGTCAAATAATTCAGCTTTATTCTTTTTTTTTTTCTCAGGTTTCTAAGAAGAGTTCTTATTAGTTTTAAGTTCCTGAGAGATAAATTGCTTATGTAGTTTTATTTTCGCATATACAAACCGAGAGTTAATAAACTGTGACATTAAGCTTGTCATAAACGAGATCTAGCACAACATTAAGACGCCCTCAAGTCTGTCCGGCCGATCTCAGAAAGAAATACAAATGACTATAGCGCAAGCGCAATGTCCAGTTGGTTGTAAATAAGTTTTCCCAACAAGAATGCGACAGTGAGCACTGCTTTCAGCGGATGTTGTTCCGTGGCCTCCCACGAATGGTCTTCTAAAGAGTCTTGAAACGCGAATGTTGCGAATACCTGTATCTATGCCGCGCCATCTACATGTGAAAGAGAAAGTTTTGACAGGGCAAACTTCGTCCCGCGTAAGGATTAGAAACACTTAAAATGATTCGATATCTTAATTTATTTTTAAAAAATGCTTCATTTAATTTTAAAAGAAGAGAATTCCTAATTTATTTAAACTCTTCATTACGTCAGAAGGATGATATTTTTGCAAAACACAATGAATTATTTTAAAATAGTTTATTTTAAAAGTGAAAATAAATTATATGTCCAAAAAAAGTAGGAATAAAAATTATAAAATTATATTAAAAATTGTTCAAACTTCTATAACAGTAAATTGATTCAAGAACTATAAATTCCTGTAAAATAATTATTAAGATTATAAAAATAATAACTTCTATTTTCATTTACATGACTAAACTATGTTAAAAAATTATATACAAAATTTGTAATAAAATCATCATCTTTAAACATTCAATTTTCAATTATAATTATTTCCAATTTCTCGCCTATACACATTTATGTAAGTTTTTTAATAAGAACTGCAAAACAACAAATAAGGAAAAAATACATGAATAAAATAGTTTCTTTTTAAAGAAGAGTTTCTTTTAATTGAAATATACAAAAGGAAAACAATTTTGAAAGAAAGAAGAAAAGAAATCTAAAAAATTATTAATGGATAGTAAAACAAACATTTAAAAATTTATTTAACTATTTCACAAAAATAACTATTTTTAATTTTTAATATTGTCAAAAAATAATAAACTTCATTCGTTTTATTAATTTTTAATTACATAAAATTAGTCAACAATATATACTTAAATCTATTCTAAAATATATTATATAAATAAAAAATTCCTTTGTAAAAATAATAATTATTAAATTGTGAAAAGAATATAATAGTAAAAACAATTCCAATGAAGCATAAAATATTTTTGTGATTGTTCCAGTTTTAACACTGGTCATACATGTCTGAAAGTAACTCGTATATGTATCAATTGTATACATCCGTTAGTGTATATATGCAATTGTTATATAAAATTTTTTTATTATAACTTTATACATCTCAGAAATGGGATCATCTCAGGAGAGTAAATGGTGTCGAGAAGACTGACTCCTTATATAAGTTTATATAATACCGTTCATTAAATTAACATAATTATTTGCTTAGTTTAATTTCAAAGAAAATCATACAATATTTTCCCCATAGTTTGATTCATTACTAAATCGAACATATTTAATCAAAATGCACCTACTTTCATAATTTAATGACCATGTATATATTATTATTTCTACCAATAATCAATATATTGAGATAAAATAATTATTTATAGTCCAGGGTTGCTTGGTTGGTTAGAGCGTTCATTCTCATTATCGGAAGTTAGTGAGTTCTAAATCCGACCCAATCAAAGATCCGTCGTGTTCACTAATGGCGGCTGGGTCATGTTAAATATGTTCTGGTCGTAATGCCCACCATGTGAAATGGTACCTCTGCTGGTGTGGCAGGCCAAATCTAGTGATCTTCTTCTTAATCCCTGCTTCTGAATTATGAAGACCCACTTTCACGGCTACGATGGCACACCCGCTAGGGGCTCCACTATATAAAGGGCCATTACTTCCCCCCCCCCTTGTAGTGCTGAAAGGTGGAAATCCTAGTAACCGAGCATAATATAACAATAATTATTCATACAAAGGAAGTTTTTGTCTGTAACAATCATTATATTTTAAAAAGATTCACTTTATTATGATGTACACCATCTACAGCTTAAATGAATTTGGATAATAAAAAAAGTACATAAAATCAATTTATATATCAAATTGCAAAAAATGATATAATCATGCTTATAATTAAATTGCTTTATTAAAATCAAAATCAACATTTTTTAAATTTGATTTTATAATGTTGTCTTGTGACCTGTACTTTAAAATGATAGATTACTGAGGCAAGTCAAGTCTCTTAATGGAAGAAAATGCTGAAATGATATGAGCGAATTTATGAACCAATCATTAAACCAATAGGTAAGTTTTTTTTAATACAAAAAGGGTTTTCTAATGAACTGTAAGTAATGAATATTTTCTTCTTATAGTTCAGACGCGATCATTATACAGAAGTATTCTATGAGTATTGTAGTCAACCAAATGGTATATTAAAAAATCATGAACAAGGGAATATATATAAAATTCTCACACTGTTGATTCAAATAGTATTAACAAGACATAATCTATATCTTTCATTCTACATCAATGATAAATATATAATATGTATATGTCAGCTTTCAACCAGCTGTGTGCAAAGAATGTTCTTAATAAAAAGAACAACGAAATGTTCCTAGGATATGCTTTCTTAATTTCTCATAGCAACTTCATTGTTCATTTACAAAATCATTTCTATTGAAACGATTCAAAATGCTAAAAATGTTCTAAATAATTGATTGATTGAGCTCTTTTATGTATATTGCAAAAACATAAGTAAATGAATTTTGATAGTCCAAAACATTCATTGACAAAACTCTAACTTCAATGAAGGTTTTGGGAATCTAGGCATTCTGCCCAGAATTTTCATTACAAGCTGCTGTTGCAACAAGAAATTGATACTTTGAAAATTTCTAAATATAAAATATTTTTAATTACATATATATACAAAGTTTGTTTTTTCTTGTGTTTAAATAATGTTAAAAATTCAGGTACGAATTTATAAGTTTATCTAAGTGGTTTAATTTAATCAGTGGTTTTTAAATATATCAGAAAAAGTGAAGCCAATTAGAAATAAATGAAAGATAATTTTTATACATACATAAAAGGAAAAAGGGAGATGAATACATAAAATAAATTTAAAGTACCATCAATTTTGAAATTTTCAAAAAAAATAGCTAATCAAAATTACTAAATTTTGAAATGTTCAGTAAAGAAATTAATTTTATAAGCATTTTGTAACAAATTTCATCTATCTTCGAAGAATAAAGTGGAATATACATCAAGATGACTTCTAAAATGGACACAGTGAAATTCGTATTGACGGAAATTCTATTTCCTTTTCCCTAAAGTAAACATAATTTTGGAACTCAGATATTTACTTTTCAAATACGTACCCAAGAAACTTCTTCAAAACTTCTTTGGAGATAAAGTTTCAAATATCAAGAGTAAGAATAAGAATCAAACTTTTTGAGTTGAAAATCAAACATATGAAAAGTGTATTTTATACCTATT